>CM070500.1:83123689-83392307 GCA_036346375.1 Guadua angustifolia
TCAATACATGTGTTGATCTATTCATCTGTCCTATAATGATGATACCTCGATCGTGAGATACTTACAGTAATTATATCAATAAGTAGAGAGTTTCATAAGCAAGTCATATTCTTCACGATCAATATAATGATATACATTCATTGACCAATAATCATAATATTATTATTAAGCATAGTCATGTTACAATCATCTATATGATCGCCTCAAGGGCATAACACCAACAATCTCCCACTTGCACTTGAGTCACCAACCACATCTAATACTAATAGACCTTTGTGTGCGCCCTATGCTTAGGGTCAGGAAGAGGCTTTGTCAACAGATCAGCCACATTAGCTCAGATGTACTTTTGTAATCTTCACGCCACCTTTATTCACAATCTCGCTAATAAGGTGAAAGCGACGAGTATGTGTTTGACTTCTCGATGATCGAGGCTCTTTCGCCAGTAATGGCACCACTATTATCACAATAGAGGTCCATTGGATTAGAGGCACTAGCCAACTACAATTCAAGCTCCAGATGAACTTTTTATCCAAACAAGCTTCCTTTGCGGCCCGGCCGCAATGTACTGCTTCTATTGTAGAGTCACCACCGTGTTTTGTTTGGAACTCTTCCATTTACCGCTCAGCCTCCATTTAGTGTAAATACGAACCCGGATTATGCATCGGAAATCATCTTTGCCGGCCTGAAGCTTATGCTTGGCCGTAACCTTTACAACCAATTCTTCCTCACCTCCAAAAACTAGGAACATATCCTTAGTTCTTTCTCAAGTACTTCAGATGTTTTTACTACCGCCCAATGACCATCAACGGATCCGCTTTGGTATCTACTCGTGACACTTAGAGCATATGAGACATCCGGGCGCACAGATCATGGCATACATAATAGACCCAATAGCCAAGCATATGGTATCTTGCTCATCCTTGTTTCGCTTCATCGCTTGTCAAGCGACACCGATTCTGCTTAGACTTATACCATAGGATATTGGCATGAATCCTCTCTTGATTCATGCATATTGAACCTCTTCAATACCTTATCAATGTAATGCTTCTCGCTTAATCCAATCAACCTTTTGATCTATCCCTGTAGATCTTTATGCCCAAGATATAACATGCTTCTCCCAAGTCCTTCATTGAGAAACTCTTTTTCAACGTAAGTCTTAACGCCTTCAAGATGAATATTATTCCCATCAATAATATGTCATCCACATATAAGATCGTAAATACAAGCGCTTCCCATCCGCCTTTTTGTAAACACAAGGCTCTTTCTTCATTTTTTATGAAGTCAAACTTTGACTACTTCATCAAAACGAATGTTCCAACTCCGAGATGCTTGCTTCCAACCCATAAATGGATCTTTGAAGCTTGCATACCTTATTAGCATATTTAGGATCAACAAAACCTTCAGTGTTGTATCATGTATACATCCTCTGATATATTCCCATTAATGAAAGCTGTTTTGATTCGTCCATCCGCCATATTTCATAATCCAAATATGCAAAGAATAGTTAAAATGATCCCATTGCATTCTAAGCATGGCTACCAAAGGAGAAAGTTTCATCATAGTCAACTCCTTGAACTTGTTTGAAACCCTTTACCACCAACCGTGTCTTTATATATCTCAACATTTCCATCCATGTCTATTTTCTTCTTGAAAATCCATTTGCACTCAATGGTTTTTACACCATGAGGAGGATCAACCAAGTTCCAAACTTGATTGTCATGCATAGATCTGAATTTCGATCTCATGGCTCCAAGCCATTTTTCGGAGTTTGGGTCCATCATCGCTTTTTATAAGTCGAGGCTCATCATTATCCAATAATAATATGTCATGTCCATATCTCATGGGTTCATGGCACGGCCTCCCGACTCCACGAGGGCTAGTGTCTCTTCCACAAAGTTGTACAACATCTTGTACATCAAGCGAAGGTTCAATGGGTTGAAACATTTTCTCGATGGTTCTCGAATTTCTTCAAGTCGCACCTCTGCTCCTACTTAACTCCTTTTGATCGCTACATATAGAATAAAAAAAATTACATGATCGAAACAATAATTAACCAGACACATTGAAGTAGTGAAATAAAGAAATACATGAAATAAAATTACATTATCCACAATTACGACGCGCTTCGGACTTGTCCATATCGTTCCTAATACGCCGCAGGTCCTTCACACGGTCGATCTTCTACTTCAACATTCGGATGTCCAAAGACTCATCGACACTCGGAGGGGGGTGCATAGAACGATCCATCCACCGATATCCCAGACACCTTGTTATGTCAATGGTTGAGAACACTTTGCTTGTAGTAATAGTGGAGATGTACGGACACATGATTGGTGTGTCTCGTGGTGGCATAATCACGCAGAAAGCACGGCAAGTGCAGCAGGCATGGCTTCTGGTAGGGGCGAAGACGCCCACCGGAGCCTCAACCGAGATCTCTGCGTGGATCTTACTGCTAGGCACTATGATCGAGAAGAAGGGGAGAGGCGCCCACGAGAGGACGAGTACGAGCGCTTCGGCATCGGCTACGATGGTCGGGTTGATCGCGATGGCCGACGTGATGATCGCGCCGACCGCGGAGGCCATGGCCGCCGGGCCAAGAGTGACAATAGAGACCACCGATGGGACTTCAAGGCCGATCGCCGACGGCTACAGCCTGCGGGCCAATTGATGGGGTCCGCGGCACACACCCGACTTCACCGAAAGTGGCATGGGTCCCGATGGTTTCAACCCTAGGGGCATCGTAAAGTTCGATGGCGACAGAGATCCGGAAGCATGGCTGCAAGTGTACGCTCTCGCAGCCAAGGTCAAGGGGGCGACTGTGAGGTGATGGCAAACTACACCGCCGCCACGCCGCCTCTAGCTTAAGCTTGGCTCACGGACACCCAATGGTTCTATAGATTCCTCGGGCGTATCTCTCGCGGAGCAATTTATCTCAAACTTCTAGGGCACCTTCGAGGAGGCCTCCGGGACCTGATGGGACCTATACTAACTCCATCAAGAAGAACGAAGTTCTCGGGAGTTCATCCGATGTTTCATGCGAAGAAGAATATCGATTTCGACGACCGAGGCGGTCGCTATAGCCGCTCTTCCGAAGGGAGCCGCGACTTTACTTAATCAAGAAGATGTCTCGTGAGCCCGCCGACCACCGCTGGGCGAGAGATGTTCGCTTTGGCCGATCGCTATGCCACGGCCGGACGCTCTCGGCGAGCTGCCGAGGAGGACCGCCTCATGCGTATGGATAAAAGGATCACGCCGAGTCCTCCAAATCGAGGGACAAGAAGCTCGGGCCTGTGAGAGTCGGTCGTGGTGGCTAGCACGCCGCCCACGAGGTCCACTGCGCAAGGCTACGACGAGGTAATGGATGCCATTTGTCCTTTCCACTTCTGTGAGGAGGCATCGCTGCCAAGGATCCTGCTACACCTCAAGAGATTTGCCCACGAGAGCAAAGAACAGGTGAACAGAGGCAATGGCAAAGCGGGCGAAGAAGCAAGACCCACCGGAGGAAGATGGGGGCGACTATCAGTGACCGAGCGCCGAGCTCAACTATATATTTGGGGCTCGGTTACAGAGGAGTCCAAGCGAAGCAAAGCTTACCGCTCGGAGGTCAACGCAGAACACCTAGCGACGCCCAATACCCGAGGTGGTCCGAGGTTCCGATCACTTTCGACGCTTTGATCACTTCGACAGCAATTCCTTCCTGCAGCAGATATCTCTTCCGGTCCCGACCCCGCTTAGCACGTGAAGGCAAAGCTCAAGAGGGTGCCGGTCGATGGAGGGAGGGCTCAACGCCCTTTTCTCCTAGACCTTTGATGATATGAAGATTCTGCGCTTCGAGCTGAAGCATGGATCGTCACCATTCCACGGGGTAATCCCCGGAACTTCGACGGTGCCACTCGGGCAAATCATGCTCCCGGTGACATTCGGAGCCAAGGAAAACTACCGGACGGAGTACCTAAACTTCGAGGTGGCTGATTTCGAGACGGCATACCATGCCATCTTGGGAAGGCCGGGATTGGCCAGGTTCATGGTTGTTCCTCACTACGCATATCTCGCGCTGAAGATGCTAGGTCCAAACGGCGTCATCATGATTCGGGGGGATGTCAAGCAGTCCTTCGTGTGCGACAAGGAAAGCTGCGACCTAGCCGAGTTGCTGGTGGCGTCGGCTGAGGCCGAGAAGATCAAGCAAGCGGCTACCCTCACACGGGCGTATATGATGTCCCGATCGCTGGAGTAAGCTAAGTCGCATGAAGTTCCCGACGAGGAATCAGCAGGTGATTCTGACCAGCCCAACTCGCCTAGACCGCTTTGATTGGGACAGGCTTGATCCTCAATAGAAAGAAGCGCCACACTTTTCTTCAGTAAACCGACATCTTCGCCGAAACCATCCGACATGCCCGCGGTCCGGCGGGAGGATCGAGCATTCACTCAATGTGGACGCAAGAGCTAAGCTCCATCAAACAATGGACTCGCGACGGTTTATGCGAAGACCGCCATGATGCCATCGTGGAGGAGATCACAAAGCTTCTAGCGCTAACTATATAAAAGAAGTGTATCACCCGATCGTTGCGAATCCGTCCTTGTACGCAAAAAGAATAAAAGAAGATGTGTCGACATACGTGATCTCAACAAGGCATGCCTAAAAGATCCTTTGGTTGCCCTTCAAGATCGTATCTGTGGTAGACTCCACCACGGGTGAGCTCCTCGAAGTTTTAGACGATACCGGTACCACCAACCGATTAAGGGAAGAAGATCGTGATCAAGATCGCCGCTCATCACACCGCTCGCTGCCAGACATACATCACAATGCCATTTGTTGGAAAAATACGCCGACCTACCAATGTGCTATTATTCAACAGTGCCACACTCAACTCTGGACGCGAACGGAGGCGACGAGACGACGCCAGGTTAAAACCCGAGTAAAGGAAGACCTCACCTCCGACTCTAGCCGAGACATTCGAGAGCTTTACGGCCTTCAAGATGAAGCTTAACCCCAAAAGTGCGCTTTTCGGGCTTCTCCGAAGTCGCTCGATTTATCATATCATACTACCAAGATCGAGGCAAACCCCAAAAATCAACGCTTATTCTCAAGATGAAGCCGCCGACCGCTAGAAGGAAGTCCGTAAGCTCACGGATGCATGGTGGCACTTCGGCCGTTTATCTTCGCCTAGGCAATCGAGAATGCCGCTTCTTCAAACTCTTAAAGAAGCAAGACAACTTTCAATGGACTCTGGTTTCCAGAAGCCTTCGAGGATCTGAAGGCACTCCACCACACCGCGGTATTGGTCATGCGCAAGATTGAAGAACCCTCACAGTATATAGCAAAGAACGACTCATGTAGTCAAGGCATGCGATTGTAGGAGAGAGGAGGAGAAGGACACATGCAGAGTTCAATATCCAAAGGTATTTCATCAACAAGTATTGGGTGAATCCAAGAGGCGTACCAAAAGTAAACTTCTATATACGCAAAGATCGCTACCTCTCGCAAGCTCAAGCATTACTTCCAAGAACATTTCATTTTGGTGGTAACATCTTTTCCGATTCAGATATACTCCACAATCGAGTCCACTAGAGAATCGCCAAATGGGCATGAGCTTGGGGGCATTCAAAATCTCTTCAAGCCTCGGATCGCCATCAAATCTAAGCGCTCTTTCGCTTCGTAAGTGGATCGAGACGCAGGATCCCGCAGTGTGGAGGAGCTCGACATCGACAATGTATTTCGACGGCCTCACACCGAGTGGTGGTGGCCGTGTCAGTGCTAATCTCTCCGACAGGAAAAGCTCAAATACGCCCTTCAACTCCATTTTCCGCATCAAACAACGCCGCCAGTACGGCGTGCTCATACACAGGATCAGACGCCATATCGCTTCGAGATCCGAGCTTATTGACGGCTTTAAGGACTCTCGGTTGGTGATCAAACTGGCACAGAAGAGTGAGTGGCGTTGATGATGCGATGACGCATATTGCCGAGGTGCGCCAAGCCGGAGGACAAGTTCGACGGGCTAGAGCTCACCCATGATAATCCGCCGACAACGGCGAAGAGAGAGCTCGCCAGGCTAGGCTTCCACCGCCGCAGCCCCGCCGAGTCTTCGTGGAAGAGCTTCGCAAGTCGACTACAGCCGACAGTGGGAGTTGGGCAAGTCAGGAGAGTTGGCCGGGCGTATATCGTCATCAACCCCTGATCGACAAAGCCCTATCTGATTACCCCGCCGAGGGACGAGCCTCCCGAGGATTGCATACAAGCCGAGTGCATCACGCGGCGAAGCAAAAGCTACATGGTGGTTGGGGAGGAGCTTTTTCAAAAGAGTGCCTCCGGGGTCCTAAGACGGTGCATATCAGAGCAAGAAGGGAAGAATCTCCTTAAAGAAATTCACTCGGGATCTATGGATATCATGCGCATCAAAGCACTGTCGGCAAGGATTCTTCTCGGCGACCGTCATCACGGACTTGAAAGGATATCGTGACGACATGCTAAAGGTCATGTAGCTTTTTGCGGCAAATTCATATACCGGCGCAGGAGCTGCAGACCATCCCGATCACTTGGCCATTCGCAGTATGGGGGCTTGACATAGTCGGACCACTCAAAAAGGCCCAGGGCGGGTTCGTTTTCCTTTTCGTCACCATCGACAAGTTTACCAAATGGATTGAAGCCAAGCCAGTTGCAACGATCACCGCGGTCAAAGCCAAAGAATTTTTTCAAGAGATCGTCGTCAGATTTGGCGTGACAAACAGGATCATCACCAACAATGGAGCCCAATTCAGAAGTGAAGAGTTCCAAGATCGGTGCGAGGTCCTCGATCAAGATTCGCTTGCCTCCGTGGGTCATCCACGAGCAACAGGGTGTCAAACGAGCCAATGGCATGGTCTTTGCAGGTCAGGAAGCGTAATATTTGATCGCCCCAAGCCAGATGCGCAGACGATGGTTAAAAGAATTGCCTTCGTTTACTCATTTGAAACTACCAAAGCAGGCTACCGGCAACACCTTTTTTTCCTAGTATATGGTTCAAGGCGTCCTACCCATCGAAGTCGGGCGTCGATCCCAACGGTTCGAACTACAAGGAAGCCGAAGTCGGAAGAGGGCCGAATCGAAGATCTCGACAAAAGTCGGAGGAGGCAGTGACGTCAAGGTCTGCCTAGCTCGGCTAAATACCTCCAAGGTCTCCGCTACTACTACGATCGTAAACATTCGAGGCCGAGCTTTCTAAAGGAGATCTCGTTCTTAGAAAGAATCGTAAAAGCGAGCATAAGCTCTCCTCAGCCGGGAAGGTCCTTACATCGTCGACGGCGGAAAGGCGTCCGGTCTTGCCGACTGTTGCCAAGACGGGCGTGGCACTCGGCAACACTGGAACATAGAACAGCTACGTCGCTTCTACACTTAAAATACACATTCCATTGTATCATTGTAATCTTAGCCGTTTTGACTTACTACTCACTTGATCCTCAACTAAGTAGTAAGTCGGGGGCTAACACCCGACAGTGTCTGAATGCAAACATTTACCCCTCTTTTTCGAGAAACTCATCGCTTTTTTTAGCAATCATGGCTAAATCCTAAAACCATTAACTTTAAGTAGCAAACTCTGAATGATGAAACCTAGCTACCCGAATACGTGTCTAAGAATTAGCCACACACTCGGGGGCTAGGCCAGTCGGGCGAAACATTCAAACAAAAAGGACATTGCACATTCGGATAAAACCAGAAAGCCATAAAATATATATATCATCATAGATTGAACATTATGCCCAATTGCATATTCTTACATAAGTACCCTCCAAAGCAGCCAAACCTACGCGGCGCGGCGAGCACGGCCCAAAGCCTTGATAAGGACGTCTGCGACCTCGGCAAGGGCCGGGACGACCTCGAGAAGGACCAAAGACGGCGTGGCGGTTGCAGCTTCAACCGCCGCCACCAAGACGGGCGAGGGCAGAGTCTCAGAGTCCGCCCAGAGCCTCCTCGGTGACCCGGCGGAGCATCGCCCCGGTCGAAGATCAACCTCCAATCGGAGGCGAGGCGAGGTCTGAGCAGCTTCGCTACCGAATGACAGAGTTCACGAAGACGCCATCGAGGATCACTAAAAAGAAGCCGGAAGGATGAAGGCTGCAAATGAGAAGAATGGGCGATCGCTTCGTAGCGGTAACGCCCTTATGTACACAACCGAATGCAACAGCCCCAACCGCATTCTCACGGAGAAAGTTGGAGCACTCGACAACGACGGCGCCGAGGCAATATAAAACCCCACTAACGCTGGAGTTTAAACGAGGTGTCGATAAAGACATGACGAGGGAAAACCTTCTGCACGCAGTGAAGCCGCCATGATCAATAGTAACAGCATTAAAAGAAATGCGGTAGTTACAATCCCAGTCAGCATTTACAAAAGGTCCAATTCCAAATTCTCCACCAAGGAGGAGGCCACGCTTCTAACTTCTTCAAAAAGGGCAGTGGCTTGATCATCGTCGACCAGACAAGCAAAGCCCTCCTTAACGGCTCTCCGCCCACCCTGTGATAGAGCGACTTCACGATGGCCAACACTTGGCTAGCGCCAGGTCGACGCCTCCCGGATATGGGCCCTAAGCCTTTCAGACCAGCGACAAAGAAGGAAAGGGCCTCATTATCGCCGCCGGCTCAACTCCTCCGGCTCGTGAACTTGGTCATCTCTTTGATGGAGTCGCGGAATTTGTCGTGAAGCTCATGAGCGGCCTTCACCTTCACATTAAGGACATCAACCTGCTCCTGCGACTCTCTCTTGACCGCTACAAACCACCCAGATCATTGTTAAAAGCATTACAGATGCAAGGGACGCGACGCCAAGTGAGGAGATAACACCTTCAGCCTTCTGCGCTCAACTTGGCGTTGTCGGCTCGGGCCGGGACTTTAATCCTCGCTGGATTTGCTCGTGATGAATGCTTCACCTCCGCGCTACCACTCGAATTGTCGACTTGAATCCAAGACTCAAATCTTTTAGCGCCTCGATCTCGCCAGCGAAACCTAAGGCAATAGGCGAAGTCGGGGGACAATGAGAACCAAGTCAGCAACCAAGAAAGTGTTGGCCTCCAATGCTTAGCTCATTGTCAGGCCGGACGCTGCTCCAAGTTGGCCTCAGACTCCTCGTGCTCCCTAACCTTGAGAAGTATCTCCTCGAGGAGGGCTGCCTCTCCTGAGCTGCTTCTCCCACCGAAGAATTCCGGGGAAATGAGGAATGTATACCACTCGGAGTGAACGGAAGGAGAAGAAGACAGCTCACCTGAATCAACTGGGCACCTTTTATGGTGTTTAGGTAGAGCTCCTCCCTCAGCTTGTCGTCCCCTTCGCCGAAGGCCTTCCACTTATCCTCATGGCAAAAGAAGATCCGGGGGGAAGGTTGAGGGTTGGATGTGGTGTGGGCGGGGTCACTGGGATCTCCTCCGGGGCGAGGAGCTAGCGGCCGGCTCAGACGCCTCGCAGGAGGTGGAGAAGTCGCCCCGGATCGCTGGCTTGGTAGCTGGCCGCTGTGGTGACAACGCCCGCCCGTGGCAAGCAAGGCTGCCCCTCGCTGACTCGAAGTTCGTGGCAAGACCATTTCACCGCCCGCATCAGCCTAAAGGTGCGATTTTGACGGGCCTTCAGAGGGTTTCCTACTCCCTACCGATCGCCGAGGGAAAGTTAAGCGCACGCCGAGAAAACAAGGGTAAGAAGCAATGGAGAAACTAACTTGTCCAACTTCCTTATCTTCGCTCTCGGTCCTTTTCGAGTGGCTGAACCACTCGGGGAGGGGCCTGAGGCTACTTGAACCCTGGGCGACCGAGGAGCCGGCTTCTTGATGTACGCCCCCGAGGACTTCCGGACGGGCGGACCCCCGGAGGGGCATTGCGGCGACGGCCCCCACTCGACGACTTCCTTGGAGGCAGGCTCCTTCCTCTTGGCACTCGGCTTTTCAACAAGGGCTTGGTAGGACGCGCTGCCGCTAGCTCGGGCAGGAAGAGGCGTGAGGAAGTGGGGGATCCGAAGAAAAGGCAACACGACCCTGCGAGAAACCACGAGAGCAGACTCAACAAGAGTCGGATGGCGGATCACCATGAACATCAAAGGCCGAGCACTCACCTCTGGAGGGGGGTTCACTAGCAAAAAGCACTCGGGTGTGGTTCAGGAGGATTATGACATCCGGGGCTGGAGGTCGCCATCCGGATAATGAGTGTCTCTGGCCAATGGCTTGACGACTCCCACGCCGGTCGCCCTCCCAGACTATACCCTAAGAAGACCCGCCTCCTTGATGGCTGCACCCTAATGACGGTTGGAGAGGATTCTTACTCCAACAGACCCGCCTCCTTCAAGTCGCAGACTGTATGTAGGAGCCTGCTCACTTGCCCCATTTCATGATCGGGGAGGGACCGCGGTCCAAGAAGGAAACTCTCAGGCTCACCGAAAAGGATGGAAGGCAAGGATCGAGGTTGGTGTAATAGAACTGATTCGGTTGCCACCCCTTGTTCGAGGTTCCGAAGGGGATGGCAAAGTAAATCTTCCTCGCCCCATCTCTCGCTTGAAGCCGGGCGCCTCCAACCGCCTTAGGGGAGCTCCTGCTCGGAAAGGGCTTGAGGAGGAAGAGGTGGCGGAAAAGGTTGAAATGCGGGTGAATTCCAAGAAACGCCTCGCAAAGGTGAATGAAGACAGCAATGTGGAGGATAGAATTGGGATTCAAGTGAACCAATTCAATGCCATAGAAGGAAAGGAGCCCACGGAAGAAATCATCGGCCCGGGAGCCCAACCAGGCCGAAAGAAAGATTCAAGATTTACGATCTCCTCGGAGCGAGGGGTGGGATAAAACTCACCGGAAGCCGACGGGCGTTGATCAGGGTTGCCGGCGGCATGACCCCTAGGGTGACCATCGCGTCCAAATGCATCTCCACAAGATTGAGGGGACCCAATCGTGGCCGGAGGTATCGCGGGAGTCTCTGGAAGGCGGAGTCGACATTCCCTGAGGCTATTATCGCATATATGAAGAGGAAAAGGCGGCGCGTGTAGCTAACCCTAGCAATGAGATCCTCGCAGGAGGGCGGCGAGCTTTTTGGAGACGGTAAGAAGTGGGGGCGTGATGTGCGAGGGAGACTTAGCAGTCAGCGGCATGCTTGAACTATAGGACGATTTACAACCGATCCCGCTTTGGGGGGACCGTGGCCTCAACATGCCCGTTGTCATTGGTTTGACCGAGGCACGACTCATCCTCGCCCGCCAATCAATGCCATGATCGTGGGCGACACCGCCGCCGGACAAGAATCGGTTTGGGCATGATGCGCCTCGCCGGGTCGGTTGCTAAATCGCTGCTCCGCGGAACCCGTGCTATCCGAACCTGTAATCGGTTACGCCCCGCCGATATGCCCCATGCCGTCACCCGCCATTGCCGTTGGGAAGACGTAATTAGATATCGTGGAGAGGCTCAATTCAGGATTACGGCGGTGCGCCCACGACGGGTTACGCGCACGCCCGACAAGATCGGGCGCAGTATCATCAAACTAACTCGGTACGCCCATATTGAGCCGATCGCCAGACATGTACGGTACCACTCGCCAAGAGCCGAACAATGGTGTGCTCCATGACGGGCCACGCTACGCTGCATGTGCAACACTATTAGGTGTAGCCCCCGACTTACTGCTTAATTGATCATCAATTGAGTAGGAAGTCAAGAAGAAAAAACTTTATTCACAAACTGCATAGCTAATGTACAGTATCTTTAAGAGTAAAAATGACGTAGCTGCTCTATATTCCATGAGTTGCTGATGACGGCGCCATCTTCCCACTTAAGTCTGTAAGCCCCCAGGCGTGTTACCTCGTCGACAATGTAGGGGCCTTCCCAGCTTGGAGAAAGCTTGTGCTCGCTCTTTTGATTCTTTATTAGGACCAGATCACCTTTGGAGAAAGCACGGCCCCGAACATTCCGGTCGTGATAACGACGCAGACCTTAGAGGTACTTGGCCGACTGGATCGCTGCGAGTTCCCTGGCCTCCTCCAATTGGTCGAGATCTTCCATCCTGTTCTCATCCGACTCGGCCTCCTTGTAACTCCAGACCCGAGGGGATCCAAATGTCAACTCGGTGGGTAAGACCGCTCGAGCCGCAGACACTAGGAAGAAAGGTGACGCCCAAGAGTCTCCTGGCTCGAGTAGTTCTCACCCTAGAGCATCAAGGCAATTCTTTTACCCATCGTGGTGGCGATGGCTTGAGTCGATCAAAATCCTTGATTTTAGCCCTTGTAACACCATGTTGCTCGCTTCCACTTCCGACCGCTGTTTTTTGGATGAGCTACGGAGGCGAAGCAGATTTTGATGCCGAGCCCGTCGCACCAGTCTTGAAATTCCTCTCCGCGAAATTGAGTTCCATTGTCCGTGATGGTCCTATTTGGTACACCGAATCTTACCACGATTTCCTGAAAGAACTCCTTGGCCTTGGCCGCCGTGATTGTGGCGATAGGCTTTGCCTCAATCCACTTGGTTAATTTATCAACAACGACGAAGAGATGAGTGAAGCCACCTTGAGCCTTCTTCAAAGGGCCGATCATGTCGAGCCCCTGAACTGCAAACGGCCAGGTGATCGGGATGGTTTGCAACTCCTGTGTCGGCACGTGTATTTGACGAGCGAAGAACTGACAACCTTCATGTGTTCGAACGATATCCTCCGTCGGACACGCTACCGCCGAAATAGCCTTGATGATAAGCTTTGCCCACTAGGGTACTTGATGCTGCATGATGCCCGCAAATTCCCGAGTGGATTTCTCTGAGGAGGTTCTTTCCTTCTTGTTCGATATGCGCTACCAGACTCGAGGCACTCTTTCGTAAGAGTTCTTCGTCGACTACCACGTAGTTCTTGCACCGACGTCTGACATGCTCTGCCTCTACGCGGTCTTCGGGGAGCTCATCCTTTAACAAATAGTTTAGAAAAGGAGCCGTCCAATCAGGATTGATGACTAAGATTTCCTCTTCGGCCGGTGTTTCCTCTGATTTGCATGGCTCCTATTGTTAGCTTATTGAAGGTTTGTGGAGCTCTTCAACAAATACTCCAATGGCATCATGGTCTCGATCGAGCCTAGCCTTGCAATCTCGCTCACTATTTCATTGTCGCGCGGCTTATCGGATGAGTTCCAGCCCGTCGAACTTGTCTTCGAGTTTCCTCACTTTCTGGCAATATGCAGCCATATTATCTCCAACGCACGACCAATCTTTCTGCACTTGGTTGATCACCAGCATGGAGTTACCACGGATTGTCAGCCGTCGAACACCGAGTGATATCACGATATGAAGTCCATGGATGAGGGCTTCGTACTCAGCGGCATTGTTTGACGCCGGAAAATGGAGCTGAAGAACGTATTTCAAGCATTTGCCTGGAGGAGAGATGAGTACCACACCAGCCCCCGCGCCACTGAGCATGAGGGAGCCATTGAAATACATTGTCCAATACTTGAGATCTTCAGTAGTCGTGGGGGTCTGCAATTCCACCCACTTTCGTAGTGAAGTCTTATAAGTACTTGAGATTTTATCACTGTCATGCCTCAAGGAGATTTCAAAAGCTCCAAGCTCGACTGCCCATTTTGCAATTCTCCCGGTGGCTTCCTGATTATGAAGTATATCCCCAATCGGAAAAGAGGTGATCACCAAAATTGAATGCTCTTGAAAGTAATGCTTGAGTTTGCGAGAGGTAAGCAACACGACGTACAACAGTTTTTGTATTTGCGGATACCGTGCCTTGGATTCTCCTAGCACTTCGCTGATGAAGTAAACTGGCCGCTGGACCTTTTGGAGATGCCCTGCTTCCTCCCGCTCTACGACAATTGCAGCGCTGACTACATGAGTCGTTGCAACAATGTAAAGTAAAAGGGGTTCTTCGAGCATTGGCAAAACCAGCACCGGCGGTGAGGACAAAAATGCCTTGAGTTCCTCGAAAGCTTGCTGTGCCTCGGCGGTCCACTGAAAATTGCCCTGCTTCTTCAGAAGTTTGAAAAAGGGTATTCTCCGTGAGCCCAAGCGAGAGATGAACCTTCCGAGTGCCACCATGCAACCTGTGAGCTTCTGGACGTCTTTTTGGCTAGTCGGAAGTTTCATTTTCAGGATAACGTTGATCTTCTCCGGGTTGGCTTCGATGCCTCTCTGTGACACAATGAATCCGAGTAGTTTTCCTGAGGGCACTCCAAAGACACACTTTTCAGGGTTGAGCTTCATCTTGTAAGCCCTTAGGCTTTCAAATGTCTCGACCAAGTCGGATATGAGGTCCTCCTTCACACGAGTTTTGACAACGACATCATCGACATATGCTTCCACGTTGCGTCCGATTTGGGTGTGAAAACATCGCTGTATTGCGCGCTGATAGGTTGCACCAGCGTTTTTCAAACCGAACGGCATTGTGACGTAGCAAAATGCGCCGAATGGAGTGATGAACAAAATCTTGATGCAGTCTTCTTCTTTCAGTCTGATCTGGTGATACCCTAAGTAGGCATCTAGAAAGCTCAAGAGCTCGCAGCCTGCAGTTGAATCTACCACTTGATCGATGCGAGGCAGCCTGAATGGATCTTTCGGACATGATTTGTTAAGATCGGTATAATCAACGCACATGCGCCAGCTTTTATTCTTTTTGCAAACAAGAACTGGGTTCGCTAACCAATCGGGATGATACACTTCTTTTATAAAGCCTGCTGCTAAAAGCTTAGTAATTTCTTCCCTGATGGCCTCTCGGCAATCTTGAGCAAATCGTCGGAGCCGCTGCTTGATGGGCTTCGCCTTCTCATCCACATCGAGAGAGTGCTCGACCACCTCCCTAGGGACACCGGGCATGTCGGAGGGTTTCCATGCAAAATATCCTTGCTATTCAAGAAAGATGACGAGCGATCTTCCTATTTGGGGTTGAGTCCGCCCCATCAAAGCCGCTTGAGCCGAGATGGACGGGTCAAGGATTACATTCTTAGTCCCTCGCGAAGCTTCATGCTTGTCTTGGCTTGTTTCTTGGCCGAGACTTCTCCTTCGTTTTGCCGGCGCGCACCGTCGCCGATCTTTTCCTCTCGGCGTCGCCGCTTGAATTTCGCCATCTCACGGCTCTCTTCAGCACGCCGCAACGATCGCTTGACGTCGCCACGGACAGAGATGATGCCCTTCGGTCTTGGCATCTTTAAGACGAGGTAAGCGTAATGGGGCACGGCCATGAACTCCGGTCGGCCCGCCTTCCCAAGATGGCATGGTAAGCCGCCTCAAATCACCACTTCAAAATTGAGATATTCTCGTCCTAATTTTTCTCGTCCCGAATGTGACCGCAAAGTGATTTGCCCGAGTGGAACCAAGAGGTCCTGTATTACCCCGTGAACGGCGATGAGCCCCGCTTCACCCGGAAGGAATCTTCATATCGCCGAAAGTTTTGGAGAAGAGGACGTTGAGTCCACTCCCTCCGCTAACCAAAGACCTCTTGAGTTTAACGTCATAATCAAGGTGATCCAAAACAAGAGGATATCCGCTTAGATATGGGATGTGATCTGAATGATCCGATCGGTCAAAGGCGATTGGGACTTCAGACCATCTGAGGTATTGGGGAGTAGCTGGCAAAATCGCACTGATGTCCCGGGTGGTGAGCTTTTGCTTTCGCTTGGACTCATAAGCAGCCGAGCCCCCAAATATGTAGTTGAGCTCACGCTTTGTCTTCTGGTACTCGCCCTCATCATCTTCGGGGGAATCTTGCTTTTTCTTTTCTTCATCTTTTGCTTCGCCCTTGGCCGGTTGTTTTCTGGACTCCTTGGCGAACCTTCTCAAAGTGAAGCAATCCTTCGCAGCATATTTCCCCTTGGGATGGAAAGGGCAGGTTGCATCCATTACTGCATCATAATCATCCGTGTGTGGCGCGCGATGTCGGCCTCGCTCGGTCGCCGCCACTATACTAGTTCCTTGGGCTTCCGCTTCTTATCCCGTTGCCTTGAGGACTCGGCATGATCCTTCTTGTCTTTATGCCGAGGACGATCATCTTGGCGTTCGGCCAAAGCATCTGAGGTTGTTGCGTAGCGGTCTACCAATTCAAACATCTCTCTTACCGTAATAGGCGATTTTTGGGACATCTTCTTTATCAAGTCGGGGTCGTTGACGCCTTTCTTGAATGCCGCGATGACTGCAGCCTCCGAGATATCCCTGATCGTATTCTTTTTCTGCATGAAGCGCCGGATAAACTCCCGGAGTGTTTCGCTCTTTTTCTGGTGAAGCTGGTACAGGTCCCATTGAGTCCAAGGTCGCTCAGAAGTGCCCGAAATTTAGTAATGAATCGCTTATTAAAGATCTCCCAGAATCTATAGAATTCGGCCGAGTCCGGTGAGCCAGGCTTGAGCCAAAGGAGTAAGCGTGACCGGTAGATAATTGGCCATCACGTTGTGATCGCCCCCAGCCGCCATGATTGCAAGGGAATAAACCTGCAACCAAGCTTCTGGATCTCTTTCTCCGTCGAACTTGGTAATGCCTTTGGGATTGAAACCTTCAGGCCAGACCACTTGGCGAAGCCGGGGAGTGAAAGCTCGAATCCCCTCGATAGGTCCATCATTGTGACGACGTGGGGAGCGTCGAGAAGGTGATCTAACTCGGCGGTCCTCACTATCGCCCTTGTCGCGGCGGTGATGGCTTCTGCGTTCGTCCCAGTCGTCGTGGAGGATGCCGAAACATTCATAATCATCTTTGCGCCTGCGGCGCTCTTCATCCTCCTGATCCCGCCGTCTAGCATTCAGGTCTACGCGGAGGTCACGACTGATGCTTTGCCGGGCGTCTCCTCCTCGTCGAAGCTCTAGTCGGCCACGCATGGCCCAATCATGGGCTATATTGTCGCTATCACCAGTGACTATGCGTAGTACGAGAGCGCTCTTTTTTCACCGTTCTTCCCGATGTTCTTTGGATCGCCACGCCGTCCACCATGGCCTGAACTTGGGCCACGATCGGAGCAGCCGGACTGTCGGCGCCGAGCATTGGTCCCAAAGTGTCGAGGAGTGTCTACGATGTGACAATGTTCTGCTGAGGAGTATGGAAGACCGATTGGTTCCCCATCTTTATTTGCAGGATGTCTTCGTTAACATTGCGGCCTCTGGCCTAGAGAGACTTCGCTGGTTTCACGACGGCTATGCTCAGCCTGCCGCTTCCAAAGATCCTTCTCGGCTGAACTCGCCATGGGTCTTCGATCACGAAAATGCCGCAAAAGCCTTGAGATCCGAGTGGTTTTCTGGCGTTCTTGTCCACTCGGGGCTCGCCCTTAGCCGGTCTTCACTCGAACCGAGGAGCAGACTTTTGGCTTACCGTCTGGGGACAGTGGCCATGCCTGATCCTGATCCGAGTGGTTGCCCAACTAGGAGAGCGACAAAATCACTTCTAGATTGGATCTGATCCGAATCCGAAAGGGTGAGTTTGCCAAGATCGTTGGCAACGAAATCCAAACTTCCGAAGCGGAACGCCTGGGTGGGAGCAAATGCGGTCATGACTCCATTGAAGATCGCCATCAAGCCTGCTGAGATTGATCTTAGCGCAGCCCCTACCTGGCGCGCCAACTGTCGACATTTATTGTCGGCAATAATGAAAAGGGGGCTAGGCGCTGGACCCAAACTCGATGGTAGCACAAGACAAAGGATGTATCTAGGTTCGGGCTCTTGCGGAGGAGATAATACCCTAGTCCTGTGCTCTGGAATTATATGTGGCTAGCTATTTTGCTGATGAGATCGTATGATGATGTTCTCTCGTCCCTCCCTTTATATAGCAGAGGAGGGCGGTTACAAAGAGAGTCCTAGTCGGATACAAAGTGTGGATCATATCTCCTGTACCCATCCGTTTGGCAACGACTTAGATTACAATCATATCCTACCTAATCCGGATCGGTTACTATCTCCAGGGCTTCTTTGTTTTGCACGTCTGGTGTAACCTCGTAGCTTTATTTCAGTAGCAGTTCTGCCCAAATTTTGTGTCATGGGCCTCACAAGCCTGCCATGCAAATACCGGGGTATATATATCCCACAAGCAGTATCAAACATGTTTCTTTTGCAGATTTCTTTTAGGTTTCTTATGTCCATTGATTGGGTACTCTGCAGCGACTCTTTACTACTGCAAGTACTATAATAGGGATCCCGAGAGCTGCGGGTCTTGCTTGCCTCGTTGTTGTGGTTAGTCTTCCTTTCGCAATAAATCTCGACATGTTACTATAATTACTTAAGCTTGAAAACAATTAGTAGAGACACTAGTATAATAGATAAGCCATATCTAGCTACATGAAGCAAAAGTGTTCTCTGTGAGAAAGTCAATAGTTCATGTTCAGAAAATCACACTCGCAGCGTATGTGTCGATAGTTTGTTGTAGTGAAGGTGGGCCATAAGCCCCTTTGCTTACTCTGTTTTATCTAAAGGCCCATATATGCCGGACAGAGCCTCATCCGTGAGGTTGTGTTTGGTCGCTTATGATCGCTGTGTAGATTATGCGGAAATTCCAAAGCTAGATAATTAAATAGTAGATACACCGGCCACTCTAGGCAGCTCTTTTGTACTGCTCGGCAAGCTTGCTCGAATAGGCCTTCATAAATGAGTTTCTTCCTAACTCATGTTTCGATATGTTTGGTACGCGTGCTGAATCATCTTCACAATCTTGACTATTATTACCTCTCGTGATGTCGATAATCTGTGCTTCTGTGTGATTTCTGCCAGGACAACAAATGGGAGGATCCTCGATTGGTAGTAGGGGAAGAGCTGGGCCTTAGGACTGTGGGGCTTGGGCCCGAGTCCTAGGCCTAATAACAGTAGACAAATACTGTTCATTTTCTATTGGGCCCGAGGCCTAGCACTGTACTCCCTAGTCCGGCCCAGCCACCCAAGCTTGCATGACCCAGCGTTCGGGCCAGGCCAGAGAAATGCCCTAGCCAGTCCATGCGCACCCCATCCCCGATCCAAGGTCACGTCGCCGCCGCTCCCGCGGTCCCCGAGCCGAGGTCACGCTGCAGCCGACTGCCTCTCCTGCTCGCCCGCCGACCGCCGCTCCCTCCCCGGCCCGCAGATCCCAAACTTTGAAGCAGTGAAGCTCTCCTATGACCGCTGCCCCCACCCACGGCTTGGCCCGACGCCCGCTGATCGCCGCCCCCTACCTCGGCCGAGAAGAAAAGAAGAGCGAGGACGAGATGCCTTGGCCGGACTCTGGAGGTGCAGGCGCCGCCGGAGATATTTTACAACGAGTTGGAGGTCCACAAGTACATCACCTCCTCGCATATCATCGAAATCCAGGCAAGCTACTAGCCACCTTAGTCTTGCATTAGATTTGAGCTTTGCCAATTCGCGGTGCTGATGTGATTCTTTCTATAATTCTACGTGTGATGTTTGATCACCTTTAAGGCGAGGATTTCCAAGAGGGCTACTGGAGTTGCTTGCTCTCCCGACGATGGCGCCCCAAGTCGCTCGACATCGGTCACCTTCTCTTCCACTTCCAATATCTTTGCTTCATGTTATCTAGTTTAGGATATGACACTCCAAAACTATGTTGCTTCCGACAAACATACGATTTTTGGGAGAATTAGTGGCTTACAATGCTAGTTTGTATGCTATGAGTCTCAAGGTGCGGTTCGACTTAGCGGCGAGACATTCGTATGAACTTGTAATGTTAGTGGTAGCAGATCTTTCTAATCCATCATGCATCACATATTCAAATCATCACATGTACAAGTTCCTGATCGAAACGTTATCTTGCTGTTGTTCACTATTATACTCTAGCACTAACTCTGAGCTCGGCTTATTTTTTTACGAGCAGTCAAAGACCATTTTTATTCACCAGCTGTATCGTGTGGCAATTTTCGCATGTTGCAGCATGGTGGTAGTACCATGGAACATAATGCTTTAGATCTTATAATATCTAGAATCATGATTGTGGTGACCCGCATAATTAATCTAGGGTAATAATAGTAGCACCACTATTATTCTAATCTTGACATACTAACTAATCAAAACATCAAGCGCACCTGACGTTTTATCAGTTAATAGATCGTATTTAAAGTGTTGTAGCAGTAACAATAATTTGAGATTGAAATGAAAACTTATTATATTTCATTGCCCCGCAGCTTATAGGTTAATTACATTCATGGTTATTAAAACGTCGTTTAAACGTCGGAACGCGCCTGAGGCTTGGAGCATCCGCGTTCGCTACGCCGCTGAAACGCCCCGAACGTCCAAGAACGCCGTGGAAACGCCCGAACGCCCAATCGGACGAACAGGCGTTCTGCATCCGCTTCGAGAAGACACTGAGAAGAAATCGGGGTGGGGGCCGGGTTTATCTCGAGAGCGCTTTCGGGAGTCTCTCGGGAGAAGAAACTCGTGCGGAGACAAGAGGGGCGGAGCAGAGAGCTAACCCTAGATCCGCCGTCCCGCCGGAACCGCTCGCTGGCTCGCCAAGACGAAGCTTTCGCCAGGCCGCCCACGCCGAAGCTTTTCCCTTCAAGGCCGATTTTGCCCGAAGCCATTCGCTGTCCGCCGCCGAAGCTTCGCTGGCCGTCGCCGACTTCTTCGCTCGCATGAAGCCGAAGCTTCGCCAAGCCGCTTTCCGAGCTCCTCTGTTTCGCTCAGTGGGTCAGGTTGTCGGTGACTTTATTACTCTGCGCTTTTGCCTTCTTCGTTAAGTAGTGAACATATATTCTAATATTCAATGCATAAGATGGCAAGTGAAAGTGCAAGTGGTAGTGGACCTCCTCCTTCCGCAACATATAATCCATTGGAAGATCCCAATCGAAGTCAAGTCCGATGATCCGGATGGAAGTATGCGATATGCAGAGCCTAACAAGCGAGAGCTGATCCAATGCCATCTTTGTCGAGGAAGATGAAAGGAGGAATCAAGAGGGTGAAACAACATCTCGCGGTGGGTATGGAGATGTGACAAAGTGTCCCAAGACTACCTCAAGGATCATGAAAGAGATGCAAGAGGCTTTAGAGAAGGGCAAGAGGGGCAGACCGCTGTTTCTAGATGATGAACAAGATGATTGTATGGCAGCAGAGGCATCTAGCAAGGAGTCGGAAGCCTCTAATAACAGTGTGAGTGTCCATCCAAGTTCTGGGACAGCCTCCAAAAAAATGAAGTCAGCGGCATTTCAGTTCAAGGTGCCACCACCAAAAAAACCTATTACCGCTATGCTTCGACGAACGCCAAGAGAGGTTGTAGAGCAAAGACATGCAAAGGGGCCTCATCAAACTACCATAGAAGCTACCATGAGGACTAAGGAAGAAAGAGAAGCTGTCTGTATGGAGATAGCCAAGTTTTTCTATGAGTGTGGTGTGCCATTTAATGCTGCAAACTCAAGACAATTTGAGATAGCGGTAGAGGCCATTGCACAGTATGGTTCCGGTTTCAAGCCTCCTACTTTCCATGAGCTACGGGAGCCATTGCTTCAGAAGGTAGTCCAGGAGACAGATGGCGAGAAGAAGAAGCATGAAGAGGCATGGAAGCAATATGGTTGCTCTCTCATGTCAGATGGATGGACTGATAGGAGGGGTCGTCAGTTGATCAACTTCTTGGTTAATAGTCCTGAAGGGACTTTCTTCTTGGAGTCAGTCGATGCATCTAGTGAATCACATGATGCCATGATGCTTGCTAACTTGCTAAAGAAAAGGATTGAGATGGTTGGCAAAGACAAAGTTGTTCAACTTGTCACTGACAATGGTGCTAACTACAAGGCAGCTGGTAGGCTTCTAATGGATAGGATTCCTACATTGTTTTGGACTCCTTATGCCGCATTAATCGCTTGGACCTTATGTTGGAAGACATAGGAAGTCAAGGATTTCAAGAAACCAATTTCACGTGTTCTACAAATTACTACCTTTATTTATAGGCATGGAAGGATTCTTAGTGAAATGAGGGAGAAAACAGGGATGGATATTGTGAGGCCCGCGAGAACTAGGTTTGCCACTGCGTTCCTTACATTGCGGAGTTTGCACAAGCACAAAGAAGCATTGAAGCTCCTAGTGACAGGTGAAGTCTTCACTATGAGCAAGTTGTCCAAGACCGAGGCAGGAAGAAAAGTGTATGACATTGTCATTTCGTTAGAGTTCTGGAATTCAGTTGAGGATTGTATAAGAGCTTCGCTACCACTCCTTATTGTGCTGAGGTTGGTTGATGGTGATGAAAAGCCAGCTATGCCGGAGGTTGCATTGGCCATGAACATAGCAAAGGAAAAGATCACCTCATCGTTCTGCACTCAAAACAAGAGACCTTTGCTTAATCGCCTCATGAAGATTATTGATGGACGTTGGACGAGGCAAATGGACACCCCACTATATGGAGCAGCTCTCTACTTGAACCCCGGAAAATTCTATAACATCAAAAAGGGTGATGATGAAGGACGTGTGGGAGAGCTAAGGGCTTGCTTCAATGACGTGCTTGTAAAAATGGTAGAAGATGAGGCTCTTCGAGATAAGATTGATAGTCAAGCTGTTCTATATGAGAATCAAAGAGATGTATTTGCAAACCAAATGGCAATAAAACACGCACAAACAAGAAATCCAAGTAAGTAATATAAATTTTCAGCATTTTAAATATAATTTCAGCAAGTAAACCTTACTTTTCAGCATGTAAAGTTCAATTTATTTGTTCTTTTAGTTGATTGGTGGCTTGCATATGGTGGTCGAACCGTTGAACTTCACAAGTTTGCAAGAAGAATAGTTAGTCTTTGCGCTTCATCATCCGGTTGTGAGCGCAATTGGAGTGCATTTGAATTTGTGAGTGAATTTACCATCTAATTATTTAAATTGTAACTCCTTCATTTTGGTTCTAATTAATTGCTTTTGTTCCCTTCCCACTTGTAGATTCATACCAAGAAAAGGAACCGGTTGGAGCACCAAAAATTAAATGACTTAGTCTATGTCTCATACAATAGAAAGATGGCTAGTAGGTTCCAAAAATTACGGGAGGAGGGTAGAAACTTTGATCCTTTGGTTTTAAAAGACTTTGATTGGGACAATGAATGGGTCAATCCATCTCCATCGGCCAATCCAACTCAAAGTGGGTGTATAAGGGTGAAGGTGACTTGACATGGGACCAAGTTGACGGGCTATTGGTGCATCAAGCAATCTTCGAGGCCGCAATCTTCCTAGGAGAGCTCATTTTGAGCATCACTACGCACGTCGTGTGAGAAGAGTTGAGGAAGATAACATAGAGGAGATATCACATTCGGACTCAAGCAATGGAGGTGAAGAAGATGAGCTCATACTTGATGATCTTGATGTGGATGACGATGACAACTCAAGCAACCATGGAGATGGTGATGAGCAAGATGTCAATGCCACCAACAGTTTGGATGATTTGAATGATGGCTATTGAGAGATAAGAGTTAGACTTGGACCAATGTGTTATGTGCATTTATGCTTTGTGTGGACTTATTTAGTTATTTTGTGGACCATCGCTTATTTTATTGTATGAACTATGCTATTGTGTGGATGTAAACTTATGTCGAATGTATCTTGTCTTTAACTTTAGTTTTCGCTTCTTTGATGTGCAATTTTCTTGTAGTTTGTGGATTGGAAAGAGAGAAGACGATCATCAAAAGGGTATGTGATACAAAACATATTTATTTATTTATTTGAATTATAATTTCTTGTTATAGTAATTCATATGTTGCAATGTGCAAGGAAATGGGTATATGGGAGAAGAATGCACGGCATATGGCTTCAAACTATGTGGAAGAAGACTACAAAATCAAGGTACATATGTGATATATCTTTGCCCCATATTCGCTTTTGCAATAGTGTCTAAAACTACGCTTCAACACTCGCTTAAACGCTTAAAAGTTAAAAAGGGGTGGGTCGTTTTTCGCTCGCTTTACGTTTTAATAACCTTGATTACATTAATTATACGTAAGATCCAAGTACAACAAAAAATACAATACAAAAGTACTAATACTCCCAGGACTAACAAAGTCGAAGCACAATCTACCCAACATTCTAATCCTCCTGGTGATGCTCCTCCTCGTCCTGGTTCTGCAAATGATCTATACCCCATGCCTCATAGGCGAATCCATTGGGATCCATGTCACCACCAGGCACTTGACCACATGAGCTAATTTCTAAGCAAAGGGGGATTTAGTAAGAGTGAGTACAAAAGTACTCAGCAAGCATTAATAACAAAATGTATCGTATGAATTTTACCATCATTCATCACCTACCATTTCTCTATCTCAAATCGATTCTTAGGAAAATAGGGTTTTATTAGAAAAATGTGGGTTTTTGATTTTAATTATTCAAATTGCTACTAGCACTTGTATATGAGGCAGACTTAGCTTCCATAGCCTGCAATCCAAGACACAGCATGAATTCATGATTTTACCCTATTCAGATTTGTACCACTTTACCTGTAGTGAACTCAACCTCAATTGAGAATCTAGAACATTTATCGCTAATAAGGTATTAGATCTCCAACCCTGACACTGCTGCCAATTGTGCTCCGACTAACAACGGCGGCACATCAACCCAGACGTTCAAATATAGCGCCAAAAGAAATCAACCACAACTGATGTTTATGTCTTTCACTGAGACTCTCAGTATATCCAGCTTCACACTCCTAAATATCTATTCATACCCAATGTGGAGATCATAACGCCATCATAGGACAGCCTTTCCTGATCGTTTCTCACACACTATGGTTGATACAAAATGATAAGGCTCATTGCCCGAGTATAGTTTGTTCAACCTTATGTTTTAGCCATATGTAGAGGGAACCCACCGGCAATACTCATCATCTATGGCACCCTCTACCCACCATACATATATGCACGCAATCAAATACCGTCCCAACAATCACCATCAATACCACATATCTATAATCAATTATTGCCACAACAGCTCATCACCAAAATCATCTTTCCAACTGCATCTGATTTATGGTTTTCTTAAACATGTTTTCCCATGCATAAGTGATATTACATATAAGTAAATATGCTTGATGAAAATATTAAAATGATCAAAGATTGTTTGTCTGGATTTTGGTACAAATATTCGTCCTCACCCAATGGTTGTTGTAGATCACCAGTCTGATTGATTCCTAAAATTATCAATAATATATTTTAGTAGGTTTTTGCAAGTTTTATGACATCCAACCATTTTTAATATTTTATTATTTAATATATTTGTAGTTCTTCTTTTAAATTTTTGGTTATTTTTACCTTTTTGACTTTTATTTCATGCTTACTTGATTGGGTCGATCCATCCCTCAGATTTTTATTGAGTTTATTTAATTTGGATGAATTTTAGAATTTAGGTGAGAATTTTCTCCTTCTCTTTCTTTTCTCTTCTTTCCTTTCCTTCTCCTTTTCTTTTCTCTTTTGTTCTCTTCCTCCTTTTCTTTTTCTCCCCTCCTTTTTCTTTTCTTCCTCCGCTATTTTCCTTTCCCCATTTCTTCTCTCCCTTCCTTCTCTTGCACCTATGGCTCTCCCCATCGATGCTTCTCCCCGCCGGCCTTGTCTTAGCCCTAGCCGCCACCCTAGTGGCCTCCTCCTCTCGGCCTCATCGCTCCCTCGCTTGAGCCGTGCGCTTGGCCAACTACCACATGACCTCGCAACTTACCCTGGGCTACTCTGATGTCGCCGCCGGCTCCTCTCCGACCTGTCCCCCCTTCTCCGCCGCTCCTGGCCGCCTCCCCAGCCTCGGTCTCCTCTCACGCGAGGCCCAATATCGCCGCTGCCTTGTTGTCGTGCCCCCTTCTTGGGTTGCCTCTTTGCCCGATTGTCACCTGCCTCAGCCTACTCCTGGCTAGGGCCACTCAGCCTCTACCGTCCTAGGGTCTCTAGATGCTAGGGCCTCCTCCTCCTCTGCGGCTCTGTCGAGGCCGTCACCATGGTTCAGCCCCACCACCCTGTGGCTTGTCCTCGTCACCTTGCGGCTTGGCCTCCCTTCTCCGGCTCGCTCCTCCCCTACCCATGCCCTTGTGCCCCTATGGCTCCCACCTGGTCAACTCCCTGCTCTAGTTAGGGTTTGGTAAAACTTAGCTTTTCTTCTCTATTCTCCCCTATGCTTACTAGTGATTCTTATTATTGTGCTCTGTGTTGACGCATAAGTTACTTATATTTTTGATCTAGGGTTGATTATGATAATGGGTTTGATGCTTGGGTTTGGCGGTGCGGTGACGACACCCAACCACCACCCATGCGTCGGGGAGTATGAGGGGGGTCGATGGGCATGCACGGTGCCTCCCCTAGGCTATTCTACCCCCAAGACCACTAACCCTCACTACTGCCATAAATTGATACTAGTTTTTCCAGTACTACCTATGTTTATGCTACTAGCCGTGGATGGGTTACTTGAGGTTTGGGGAATGAAATGTGGGCTTGGAGTTGTGGTGCTAAGGATGAAGATACTGGAGGGAGTCTTGCTCTTGGTCTTTGGCTTGTGTCTAGGGCTCCTAGCTCCTTGCTCCCTAGTGGTCTTGCTTGGGCTTGTGGTGCTTCCCAGTGGCTTGCTTTTGGAGCTTGGCCTTTTCGGGTCTTGATCCTCGTGGTGGTGGATTTGGTGGTTTTGTGGTTGGTTTTGTGGTTGTGTTGCTCCAAGAAGCTTTGTGCTCAGTGTTCCAAAAAGCGAAAGCGGCGCTTAGCGCCTGCTGCCAGTTCGCTCGCCAGGCATCTAAATCGTGCCCTAGGCGGAGGATGCCTAGCGGTGATCGGCGGCATTAGGCGGTCGTCACCGAGAAGGCGGAGCTCGGCGGAGGAAAAGTGGCGCCGGCGGAGAAAAGCGAGCAGCGGTGCAGTCGATAAGAGGGAAACCCGAGGGAAGAGGAAGCTAGTTACGGCCGAGGGGGAAGAGGAAGCTAGGTCGCCAAGATCGTGCTCCGCCTGTCGCCGCGGCGCCCGAGATCCTCCACCTCCCTCGCCCGGATCCTCCCACCTCCCACACCAAGACCCGAGATTGAGCTCATGTTCGCCGAGGCCGAGCTCGTGTTCGCCGATCAGGCCGAGGCCGAGGCGCCGAGCCTGTTCCCCACCTCCTTGCCGCCCGCCGCCAAGGCCAAGCTCTTTCTTCACGACGCCGAGCATCCCACGCCACCTCCAGATCTCTAAGTCTCGAGGTGAGGTTTTTACCGCAGAGGAAAAATATCGGGCCGCACTGAGGGTCTGAGGCACAGCCGCTCGCATTAGCAGTAGTAGTAGTAGCAGAGTAGTAGTATAGCAGATTAGCAGAAAAGCAGTAGTAATCTAGTAGATTAATTGTATAAATATGATTATTACTTATTAGATTATATGAAGCACAGATGCAGTGCCAGTGATCACTCTTGGGTCTTGGCAAAACAAGAATTAAATGCCTTGAGCTACTAGAGATGTTAAGTTGCTTGATGAGTTGGTATAAATCAAATAATATGGTATGAATTGAACTTGTACATTGAAAACACATTGTGAATAAGATGGTATGTGAATAATAGATTAAGATGGACTATTGTTGAACTTAATTATGTGTTGGACTATGTTTTGTAACTTTATTATGTGTAGAACTTAGTTTTGTGACTATATTATGTGTGAGATTATGTTTTGTGACTATATTCCATCTTTTATGTATGTCTTTCACTTTTTTTATTTCATTGCAGCCTGCCATTTTGTGATTTCCGCTTAGGCGCGCCTAGGCACCGCCTAGGCGGGCTAGGCGCTAGGCAGTGGGCCTCCGCCCGCCTACCGCCTAGTGCTTTTTGAACACTGTTTGTGCTTGGTAGTGTTGGTCTCACTGGCTTTGGTTGGGAGGAACTCAATTTGGGGGTCTTCGGCTGGGAAGATTACTCTTATCCCTTGCACAAAATTAGTGCAAAAAGGAAAACTTTCATGGGGTGCAATTGTGGAAACCCATTCATCTGTTTGAGTCTTGTTTCTACATTAAATTTGAAGTATGAGAGTTACGTCTTATCCTGTCGTATCTCAAAAAAGATCTTATGACCGATCGATCAGTACCGAACCTTTGCTTGCTTCATTTCCTCACATAATCAGCCTCCCCCAAATCATGCATATATATATATGCGGGTCATAATTAACGCCTACGCACAAGACTTGCAAATTGCAATACATATCGGACTCAATGGAAAAAAAGAGACGAAGTACAAATGCATGAACGTACGTATATTGAGTTTATGCCCACAGCCCACAGATCGAATTACTTTGATACCATTGTTCCAGTAATTGTACATAAAAAATGGCATCGACGATAAAACAGACTTAGTTACTAAGATGGGGGATATTTTGAAGAGTACTGACAAGTGATATTCATACAGAAACTTCTTGCTGTTTCCAAGAATACGTAGGAGCTCTGCGTATCATTTTATTGATATGTAGGAATGTTAGTGATAATCTTGTTGCATAATAAATTTATGTCATGTCAACTAGTTAATTATTTGCATGAGTATGTAATGTGCATGCATGCATTAGGCTAGGAAGTGATTAGCACACATACATGCCCTGCACGTAGCTGGACTAGGAGTTATCTAGTCGCATGTAGTAGTTGGAGTGCATGCATGGTGAGGCAAAGTGCATGCACTTACTAGTCGAGTACTGGATGGCCACGACCGGGTCCTCAGGCGGCACGTACGTGTAACGTGTGTGGCCGAGTCACTTACCAGCTGAAGAACCGGATCTGTGGCTCTGTGCTAGTTGGCCGAGTCCTCAGGAGCGGAGCGGACGACGCACTTCCTTCAGAGCCAATACGACATCGTGGCCGGAAGAAGAGCGCACGTCGTGGGCATCCAGTGTCAAGTAGCTTGTGCGTATGTGCTATATATTCTTGTACAGAGAGAGGCTGCGGAGATGAGAATAGCTAGGGGTAGAAGAACGGTGCAATACTTGAGTCCGTTGTAATCTCAAGTCCGGCGCCTCCAAGAGTATTACTCCTTGTATTCCTTCTAGAGCTAAGTACAAGAATACTAGTGTGTGTTCTCTGTGTACTCCGTCTAGCTCGTGTGTGTTTGATCCTTGGGTTAGTTCCAACAAGGAAGAGATACAAACTCCGTTGTGAACTGACAGATTACAAGCAACCTGCTAGAAACAAAAACCTATTCTCCGGTAAATATACCACCAACTATCATAGAAACGAAAATAAACGACAACACAATGACTACAATGAGAGAACTAAATCTTTAAAAAAAATTGAGGGAACTACAGGATAAATCTCCCGGGAATAGGCAGCACAAAACATCGTGTTCCAACTTCAAACACATAAGAGCTCTTGCTTAAGATGTTTTACTAAAGCAGAGACCCCATCTCACTACAATTGCAATTGCAGACCCAAAACCAAATCCCAGTCCAGAAAAGAGGAATAGCATAATGTCTGCTGATTTCTTCTTCGAAGGATGCGTCACCGCATTCGCCGTTGTTGTGTTGCTGCATTCTTTCGACAATGGAGGCCCACACAAACCACCGTTTCCCAGAAATGAATTATTAGAGAATGTCATGAAATGAGGTGATTCTGTTATACTTCCTTCCAGTTTGTTGTAGGATAGGTTCAATGTCGAAAGGAAGTCAAGAGATGCTAACTCCCGTGGAATCTCTCCTGAAAGCTCGTTTGAGGACAGGTCCAAAGACTCCAGTTGGTCCAAACGACCGAGCTGAGATGGAATCGGCCCCGTGAGGGAGTTGTGTGACATGTTGAGCACATTTAGCAAAACAAGTTCCCCGACAGCTTCAGGGATGCTACCATGGAATGCATTATTCGAGACATCAATGAATACAAGGGTTCTTAATATCTTAGAAAATGTCATGTCAGACCCTTTGTATGTGATTGCAACAGTATATTGATATGTTTGTCCTGTTGACACTTGGTGATCCATGACCAATGACGCATTTGAATCTCTTAATATCATTGACTTCAACTTCTTAAACCATTGGCCTTGGGGCATTGGGCCAGAGAAATTGTTTGAGGATAGATCGAAAATTCTTGCACTAGCAAATTCACAAGTGCTTTTCTGTTCTGCAAGAGACTGCGCAACCTGTCCAAAGAACTTGTTGGATTTCAGGACAAGGACTTGGAGTCTATGAAGAGTACTCAGCCAACACGGAAAAGAGTCAGTAATTTGATTGTTTCCAACATCAAGAACCTGCAAGTTTTTGCAAGCAACCAAAGATCTGGGCAACCGTCCTTCAATCCAGTTGCCACCAAAATTTAGTGCTTCAAATGAACAGTCCTCGTTGATGGTGTCTGGCAACTCCCCATGAAGTTGATTTCCTTCCACGTTTAGTACATGCAGTTCATTAGCATTCTCCATCAAACAAGAAGGAATTGATCCACTGAAGTTGTTGTATGAGAGATCTAGGACTTGTATAGTCGTTTCACTACAAAAAGATAGTGGAATTTCTCCGGAAAAGTTGTTTCCACTGGCTTTGAGAAGGGTAACACCACTAAGATTAGTGAAATTAAAGGGTATAGTCGAGAACCTATTGTTTGAGTAGTCGAGCATCGCTGCAAAGCCTTGAGGTATAGGTATGGTTCCCTCAAACAAGTTGAGACTAAGATCAAGCATATTTATTTGAAAAGGACGGAAAGGGCCATAGCCAACACTAGTAAAACGATTGTTGGATAGACTCAAAAAGGCAATTCCATTCCAAGTCTCCCATGCCCAGTGTGGTATAGCCCCATGGATATAGTTATTTGAAAGGTCGAGCCAGACGATTTCATCTTGGTGCCTCAGGAAATTAGGTAATTTAGACAAGTTGCAACCTGATAAACGTATGAATACTAATTTTGGGATGGGTACTAATGAAGAATTATCTCCTCCATCTGCCACATCTAGATTATTATTAGAGATATCCAAGCAATGGAGGTGTTTGAGTTTCCAGAAAGAGGCAAGTTCTATTGCGCCGGAGAAATTGTTTGAATAAAGCGAGAGCATTTGCAACTGAGTTATGTTTGAGATCTGTGAAGGTATTTTTCCTAAAAAGCGGCAGTTACCCAGAATTAATTCTCTTAATTTTCTCAAATCGCCGATAAAAGAAGGTACCGACCCGGAAAATCCACAATCAAAGAACCGGAGGGTCGTCAAAGAGGTTAGATTTGCAATCCATTTTGGTATGGATCCTACTATTCCAAATCCGGCAATCTCTAAAAAGTTTAAGGATTTGAGCTTACCAACTGACGAGGGCAGCTCTCCGGAAAAGCCACTTGCACCTAGGCCTAGCTTCTTCAATGATTTGAGATTAGAAATGGAGCTTGGTATTATGCCGGAGAAATTGGTTCTGCCAACAAGCAAATTCTCCAAACTACTACCAACTGAGAAATTTGGCAAGTAACCTGAGATTTCAAGGTTACGGTAAAGATCAACTGTGACTAATTTCTTGTGTTGAAAGATAATCGGTGAAACCCTTCCTTCAAGACGATTGTCTCTTAGTTGGAGAACACTCAATCTGGAGAAGTTTGCAAATGAGTCTGGAATCGGACCAGACAAACGATTAAAAGAAAGGTCAATAACAGCAAGAGAGTGCAGGCTAGAAAGTGAACCACAAATAGTACCAGAGAGCCAACAATTTGGTAAGCTAAGAACCCGAAGCTTAGGAGTGGACTTGGCGAGGGCATTGCACCAGCGCGCTCCATTGTTAGACAAGTCCAAGAGGCCAAGGTAGAGCTCCCTTAGCTCGCTAAGGTTCGCGATTAAGGCATCAAAATTCGGCTCTATGTGGTGTGAATCAGCGCTCACTATGTAGCCATAATGGAGCATGTCAACGATCTGGAAACCGGTGGAGAGGTCAAGGGAGACCAAATTCGTTAGGTGGCGGATGCCGGTTGGAACCGGGCCTTCAAAGCTAGAGCTGGAGAGGTTGAGATGGGTGAGCTCGGTGAGCCGCTCGAACCCAGCGGACGGGAGTTGGGACTCGTTGAAGTCGTTGTAGGCGAGGTTGAGATACTCGAGGGAGGTCAGGCTGAAGAGTGCTGGGTCGAGAGCGCCGCTCTTCAACCTACGCTCACTCAGGTCCAGGGAGGTGACGCGGCCATTGCCGTCGCCGCAGCGGACGCCTTGCCAGCGGCAGCAGTTCGTGCCGGCCCTCCACGACCGAAAGGTGGCGGTGGACTCGTTGGTGGTGGAGAAGGACCGCTTCAGCTGAAGCAACGCCGACGCCTGGTTGGACAGGCATGGAACTGGCGGGGCGCGCGGTACGGCAGCGTAGCTGCTGCTGCCGTTGGTGTATGCGCCTGCAGCTAAACAGGGGATGAGCCAACACACGACAACGAGTTGGATCTGCAGCATCAGCAGCAGCAGCAGCCGTACTGGATTGAGATGGGTCGTCATAATGGAAGATAACATGTACATATATATGTATTGTATTGGCAGCTAGCTCTGGGTTAACTTGTATTGCAGCATGCGATGAGTGAGTTTCTATATGGAGGGAGATTTCTACCGTGCCCTCGATCGTTTATATACACACACAATGGCGCAACAGCTTAGCTTATCGATCATGCATACGCCTACACCGGGACTGGATTGTTTTCCATGGATGATGGCCATGTTTGTGCTCGCCGTTGTCATGGGCCATGCAGCTTGGCCAATCAACCTTCCGGTTGTACAAGTCAAGGCACGCATGCAGCCAATAATGGAATCTTTCGATCGTGCGTACGGAATGGTTTCATTAATCCGGTAATTAGTTAAGCCTGCCCTGTTATCATGTAGTGGCGAATATCAAGTCTGTAGATATATAGCTTCAGTCAACAGATCATGCACTGCGTGATACTAGTAGACAGTCCATGAAAGTGATAAGAGTAACGTGTATATATAGCACCGTACGCGTGTTGGACCGTAGCTAAGCTAGTGCCAATTAAGATATATACCTTCAGGGCATGCCGCATGCATTACTATTTATTCCCTTGGTGTTTAGCATGCATTTGCGTGTAACATCCCAAAATTTTAATAAAATAAAAATCAATATTTTGAAATTGAATATTATTCTTTCTGAGTTTTCTTGGCATTATTGATTTTTATTTGGAGTTTCTTGGATTTTGTGTTGCAAGTAAAAACAAGTAAAGGGAGAAGAAAGAATGAAAAGGAGAAAAGGCAAAAATGGAAAAAGTAAAAATTTAGAAAATTTGCCATGAGAACCCTGAGCATATAAGTAAATCATTTTGGCCATAAAGTGAAATTTCATACATGAAGAAAGGAAGGAATAAAACAAAGAGTCAACTTTTAAATTAAAACAATGCATTGTCAGGATTTATAAAATAATTATAAATCTAATCTGGAGCTGAAAATTTTATCATGAAAACCGCAATGCAATTTATACCTTTGGTTAAAATGACATAAATTAATAATATAATTTAAGATTTTTCAAAATTCAAAAACTGAAACTCTGAAAATCTAGAAATTCCAATGTCAGAATTTTCATAAAATAATGGAACCATATTTTGAGCTGAAAATTTTACAGAAGCATTCTGAGACCAAATACTTTAGAAAAACAAAATTTCAAAAATAGTAGACCTCAATTGATCTCAACCAAAAATCAAAACCCGAAACAAGTAATTAGGAGCAGTCACTGTTGTCAGAATTTTATAAATTTTTCGGTAACTTATCTTTACCTCAAAATTTTACCAGCCATCAAAATCTATTCAAAGACCCTGGTCAAAAAGTTTGACAAATTCCTACTCCCAATTAGCAGCTCAATAAAATCTGGTTCTGGAAGCATCCGAACTGGGCTCATCTCTTTTGGCGCCTAACCTCACTGCCAGTGGTCCCCTGACCCCACATGTCAGCCTCATCCCTTCTTCTTCTTCCTCCCTGTTGCGACCGAACGGAAGCCTCGAGCGAGACACTCCCGAGTCTAGCGCAGCTTGACCAGCGTCCGCGTCGCCCTGCTCCAGCCACGACACACCTCTCGCGAAGCTTCTGCTGCCCATACCTCCTCCGATTGCCGCCACGAAGCCTTCCCGCCATTGTTTTCCTTGTCGCCTCTGGAGAAGTGCTCATCTGGCCGAGCCTTTGCCTGAGGTGGGTTCAACCGTTCTACAGCCATATATAGCACTAAGGGATCATCTAGAGACCGTTCTCACCTCCCCTTCACTTCTTCCTTCCTCTCCTCTATTGAGTCACCTGGAAGCCCTCACATTTCCACCATGACCGAAGGATTTGGAGCTCCAAGCCGAGATCAAACCAAGCTATAGAGCCAACCATTCTCAAATCCGGCTGAGCTAAAGCATCACCAGGCCTCAAGAATCAAAACCCCTCACTAATTTCTTGAGCTCTCCATGCAAGAAGTTGCTGCCGCCGGTACGCCCCTTCTTCTCCAAAACCGGCCAGCGGTGGCAGCTCAATCCGGTAACTCTTCCACCGAACCAACCTCAGAAATAGAACCCCTAGCATCCACTCATGCTTAATTTGCCACCGATTTCAACCCTAACGCCGTTGCTTGTCTCCTCCACGAGCACCATTTCCGCCGCCGCCTGGAGCTCGGCTGCGCCCCTGCCTGCTAACTCTTCCGATTTAATTGACACGCCTCATTGCGCCACCGAGATGATGCTCTCCATGCCCTCAAGACTCATGGGACCACCACCGAGTACCCTCACCATGAAGCCCTAGGCTGTGCTCTGTTCTTCCGTCTCTGCGCATGGGCCGGATTGACAAAGGTTCGAGGTAGAAGAAGGCTTGAGTCAAAAGACGCTTCGTGCTGGTAAAACGATTTTGATTTTTCAAGCATTTCCACTTCGAATAAAAATTCAATCTTGATTATCTTTCGCATTTGTAATCCAATTTCAATGAAATAAATTTCATTATTCATATAAAATCAGAGAGAATCTAAATATATAAAAATATGTAATTTTTGAACTACAGGAGAATTATTTGAATTAAACTTTGTTAATAGTCTTAATATGGTCTTTATGTTAAATTAGTGAACAATAAGGCAATAAATAATAATATAAATTTTTATATGATGTTAAGACCAGGATGAATTACAATCTGTAAAAATATTTGATTTTTGAGTTATAGAACAATTACTGAAATTTGAAATAACATAAACACACTATTATGGACATTATTGCGTATATGGAAAAATATAATTCTTAAAATCATTAAATAAATTATTATGTGCTCTGGAACCATAAATAAACTCAAATATACAAAAGCATTTAAATATTAAACTCAGCTTAATTTATTTGCTTTATGATTACTAGTAAACCTTAATATGGCTACTAATGAAAATGAAAGTATAAAAGCTCATAAAATGAGGAAATAATTTGTATTAATCTCCTGAAAATACTAAGGACCCATGTATGTAAAAATATTTAAAGTGAAACTTATCTTGCATTCTTTGATGCAAGAAAGTGCAATCATCAGCAACGAATAAATAGTTAATCTACCAAGGTTAAGGCCAAAATAATGTAAAAATAGGTTTAAAACATTTCTAGGATGGTATTCTGTTAATACCTGAAAAATGAATTAAAGATCATGTATGTTGTAATCGCAAACTCAAAACGAAACTTGGCCGATTTAAGGGTTGAGATGTGATCATTTAGTCCATTTCAATGATAGATAAAATAACTCATCCAAATACTAAAATCAGAAAAATCAGTTTAGTAACGTTGTACAAAGTTTATACTACCATATTCTGTAAAAGAATCATATTCCATTAAAGTTTGCCTATTAATCTCATTAGATCAAAACCCTTAAATGATAACCTCTTGATTCACTTTTGGCCGATTTCGATAACGTCAACTTAACAATACCACTTAAGCCTTTTCAACAATGAATATAATGTTTTATCTAAATGCTAAAACATATGAAATTGACCCTGTAGCACTCCCAAAGTATAGTCTACTCTAATACGAAAAGATAATCTCATTCCATCGTGATTTACATATTAATCTAGTTAACTTAATGACCCTAAGTGATCACATTACTTTAGTCCGTATATGAATGAATGGACTTTGAATGCAAATGAGAAATCAATAACTATTATATTTGTATCACCGAACCTTCTTAAATATCACATAAATAAAGCCAAGAGCCTAAATCAATAAATCCATCTTGCGTAAAAGCTAATTCTCGCATGAAATCAATTAAAGATAAAGAGCTAATCATTCACGGTCTAATATAATCAATTAAGCTTTTTCATCAACTCGCATAGTAGCTCATCTAAATCCGAATAATGTAAAGAATCGCCTAGAATTGAACCTTAGGTTTTGATCAGCAGCAATCTAAGAAAATATTCTTATTTTATCTTGCTTCGAATCTGAATCCTAATAGAGCAAAGCACGTAAGTGATAAGAATTGGCAGAACTCATAATGTGAATAGTGAATCAATGAAAGCTTGCAACTAATGATTAATTCTATTAATCCAAACAATCTTTGCATCTTGAATTCGTAAAATAAGATTAATAATTCATAAAAGAGCAATCCCTGTTTCTTGTGAAGAGTTTTATTTGTCTTTCTATCAATTTTCTTTTTGCCCTTATTGAAGTTAGTTTTTTTGCTGTATTTTCCGTTGATCGACGTGTAGAACTCGACGCCTCTAATTCCGTCGTCGTCGTCAACCGCAATCCTCATCTTCGTCGTAATCAGTGATTAAGCAAGGCAAGCATCCTTTGACCATATTGCTCCCAATATTTTATATTCCTTTTATGCATCAAATTGTTTTATGCATGCGTTTACTTTATGTAAATTGCTATCTTGTGGTTTGGTAGATATACCTGTTGTCACATGAATCTCCTTTGATGATTATGAAATGTGAACCTTGATAACCTTAGATTAAGGTTAGGCGTTACTTAATGTCATCATGGGTATATGCGTTCATATTATTCATGCTTAGCCATGCTTTAGAATCAACAATGTACATGATCAAACCAGAGAATTGTTTCACGAAAACATTGAAAATGTCCTTTGTTGGTTCGGGTACTTTGATTAAAAACCCAAAAGAAAACTATATGTTGATGCGGGCGATTATTGGCAATAGCGGATGTCGACGAGGAATTGCACGTAGTGTAGGGTGAAGTGTCGCCGTGTCGGACTAAGGACCGAACGTCGTGTAGCTTGATCCAAGAAAATCCGTACAAACCACGAGGTCCGTATGGGACGGCCATAGCTTATTAAGTTGTTTAGACATGGCTTTGCTCATTGGTAGGCGGAGCTAGCGGAAGCATTCGATTCGGTTTCCTTGTGAGGGCTTCCATGCGATTCAGATGGGTAATTGCCTGGCCGGTGCATCGGTGTACGCCTTGCCATGGACAGAGACGTGGTGTTGGGTGTGATAAATGTGGATCCACGGCTTGAGTGAGTGTCTCTGTTTTCAGGGCGGGGGATAACGTCCCGGGCTGGGGTAAAGCCTTGTATAGGAATTTAATGGCTATGTATGGTCTTCCTGGACGACACACCTAAGGAAGTGTGTCGGGCAAAGGTTGATCATTCCTTGTGGGTACAGTTGTACACCTCTGCAGTGTTTAAATCTAATTGATTAGCCGTACCCGCGGTCATGGGTGTCTTGGTGAACTCTGCGCGAGTTAAATGTTTTATTATTTTCAAAAGGGTTGGTTTCATTTGTTTTGGCAACTGTGCTTTATGCCGAAGGGCTGACATTGATGGATTTCAGGAATTGATGATTCGTCGCTCACGTCATGGAGGACTGTGAGTGTTATTTATGCTTTACTTATTTGTTATCAATTAATCATGCTCTTATAAATTCCGTTTGCAAATAACTTGATTTATAAATTCAAATTCGCTTTATGCAAATTAACTGTAGTAGCCTTTCCTTTGAAATGGCCTGCACGTATTGTAGGTTTTGCCCAAGTCTTGCTGAGTACGCCACGTACTCACCCTTGCTTAATTATATTGTAGGTGGTTTAGTAAGCGGAGCTTCGAAGTTGGCCATCGTAAGTTGCGGGATGTTCTTGTCGTATTCTATCTGGAGTTTATGCCTGGTCAGTTGCCTGCGGGATTGAATGGGTACACTACAAGGCAATTGCTTCTTTTGCTGCTATATTTCTCTGAGTTGTAATATTTAATTGTATAATTGTTTCCGCTTAATTATTATTTTGTATGGTTGTGATTTCCAATTGTTGTAAACATGTGAGTGCTAGCTACTGATCCAGGGAATAGCACAGTAATCACATGGAGGTTCCTGTTCGTCAGAACGGGGTCTCACAGAGTTGGTATCAGAGCTATACTGACCGTAGGATAAACCTTAGGTAGAATGGTCGTTAGTATTGGAATGAGCGAATTCAAAATTTTATTTTCCGAAGCTAGCATATTTGCAAAATGTAGACTTTGCTATTCTTTTCTCAGTCTTAAGATTCTATTCTTACCCTACATTCATTTTGGTTTGCAAACAAATTCCCCTTATCTCAAAAAGAAATTGTCGCTAGTGGTTATCTTCGCTACTGATTTTGAAGATGTACAAGACTTGGCGCTACCATGCTTCATGCCGACCCAAGAAGACTACAATGTCTACGACAACCAACTCAAAGAAAGCTTACAACGCTTCGCTCTTCCTGACAAAGTGAAAGTGAAGATTGAAGATCCTGCTTCGTCCAGAACCGATGTCTCCCAATAATAAAAGCAGAAGATTAGAATATCTTACGATCTAGCTTAAGATAAGAACCCTTTGCGAGTAGCATATTATTTCGCTCTAGTTATATATAGCAGTATATGTTGTTGTTATGCTTTGCTGCTTGAAACTTGAGATTTGTTTTTATTTCTGAATGTCAAGACTGATTTATATGTGAACTCAACCTCTCGGTTAAAGTTTCATAATAAATTGTCCTCATGTATGAATATTGAAATTCCAACCATAGGATGAATAAGAAATCATAACATAGTTTATATATCCTCTCTGTACAGTTTCTCACTTAGGTAGCCATCATGGTTATTAACCTTTCTCAAATCAAGTCTCATCAAGACTGGTAGTATAGCCTCTATTGTTACTCTTAGCTCTGCTAGAGACCACACCATTTGTAGGTAAATCAAGGCCAGGACCCTACCATGTTGGTAACCAACAAACTAACGTAAGCTGCATCAGGTTAGTTAAGAATGCAATCTTTCCCAATGATAATTTTTAACTATGCTTCAAAACCCACCTCGTTGTTTTACTTAGACTATACATACCATGAGTCTGAGCTACAACCAGAGTAATTATATACTTCTAAATGGACGTTAAAAATGGAAACTAGGAAAATTGGAAATCCTATCTTTCTAAAAAGATTAGCGTCAATTATGCATATACTCTTTCCACATCTATAGAATTTAATTTCTTTATCTATGTAATTGTTCCTCCTCTGTAGAATTTTCTTTCTCCACTCCTAAGCTATTCTTTTTAGAAGTATTTCTTTCCTTGTCTTTTGCGAAAATAAACACACCAACAAACTTGTTGAAAATAATTTAAGTAACAAATCAACGTTATGACATCTGCATCAACAACTTCAAGAAGATAGAAGCAGCAAAGCATCACATCCTCCCCGACTTTATCGAAGTCTCGGAAGATTAACGTAACAAGTGGTGCACGGATTAAAAGAAGACTCGTCACTGAATAACTTACCTTAAAAGATAGTATTATACGAGCGACATAATATTCTAGCTGCATAGTAAGCTGTTTACGCATAACTACGTATGGCCAGTAGAAAGAAGAACCGTAGATACCCTTCCTATGTACTAAGTTAAATATATGTATAGTATTTCTGTGTTGTTGAAACTCTGTTGCCAGTCTTTTGTGTTGCTTTCGGGTTACTCTCGTGAACGTTAAACCACTAGGTTGAAATTTACGATGTGTTACCCTACTTAATACGAAATTTTAATAAAAATAAATAAAAGGGGTTATTGTCTAAATCCTAGTGATATTCAAAATGAAATTCATTGTGACCTCGTAGGATCCGTACAAGCCCTGAACAAATATTATCATCAGAGATGTGCAGTAAAAGCGTAGTAGGCCGTCCCAATCTTCATTTGCTGAATGCCCACTCCTTCTATTTTTCTTTGCTCAACTGCGCCAAAACTGCCTTTTCCTTGTACTCTTTTTATGGCAATAACAAGGACTACCTAAGAAAATGTCAAAACAAGTTGCTGTAATCAATAAATTCTGATGCCAACCAATTTTGCCAGGTCTACAGGTCAGAACTTAACAAATATCCCCATTACAATCATGCCACATGCTGACACTACTTGCCCTCAAGATTCTCTAATAAATTAATGCTCTAAAAACTACCTCTCCTACCTTCAGGAAGTACTTCTACTGCAGAATCTTTAATCAAACCTTTCAAGACTAGAATGGAACACCTGACCATAGAGTAGTAAGTTAGCATAATAAAACTTTGATATGATATAAGAAAATGTATAATTCCTATGTAATAAATGAAAGGGTGTTATAATTTGAATTAATTAAAAATTTTAAAATTTCTGTATGTATTATTATTACAGGAAACTTTTGTAATGTATGCGTAACCAATAGTTATGGGGCAATTAAAAATATAAAATATTATCTTAGAAGTATAAACCTTCAAAAGGCTTTATATATTGCACAACTATGGTTATGGTACAATCCTTCCTTTCATTCTAAATTCCTTTCTTATCCAAATTATCGTTCTGACATCCTTCCTTTAAGAATGATTGTTGATGGACAGTCAGAAAACTAGAGTAGTACTGTAAAAGAATTCGCTACCAACCTTGAACATGAAAACTATGCACTGATGTGATGCAAAGTAAACCCATATAAACCAAGAAAATGGATATAAGATCATAAGCCATGTTAGCACTCAATTGGAAAGTTAAGTTTACATCACTATGTGAAGCGTCATAACAACACAAAATTCAACGTTATCCAAGGGACTGAACGTAAGATTTTTCGTTAGGTATGCAGTTCACGACATTAATATAGACGCCCATGTTCCTGCATTCAAAGTTGCGTAAGTCATCCAAATCCATCGACAGCAACTGAATCAAGACATCAACAAACAAGCAAAAGTATTTACGACCAGCTACAACAAGAAGTTCTTCACCATTTCCTTTATCAATCTGTCGTGAAGGATCATATATAGAAATTCTAAACCAGAAGAAATAAAATCCCTTACTATGAAATCTGAATGAGGCTCTTAAATAAAAAAAAAAACTTCTCCAATCAAATAACAATTAGTTAACCTACGATTACCTGAATCCTCAAAATATGCAAATTCAAAACTATATAAGAAATCGCTAGTGATTAGAAACCCTACAACCCTTATAGGATAATCGACATTATAATTGGTGTTCTTTTAAATTCTTGCTTGAAGAGTACCTTGTATTGTCGATTGGATTACTCTCGTAAGAACCTTTCGGTTGAAATTCACAATGAGTCAATCCTTGGAAATGATAATAATAATAATATACATTAAACTTTTAAAGAACGAAATGTTGCCTTATAACTAAAAAGAAACTCCGTCTAAATAATTTTGTCTTAATAAATGTCGTTGCAGGATGCCTGTGACGAGATCTCTTAGCAAAAAGCTTGGAAGTAAAATCCTGCCAGGCCTTCAACCTCGAAATGAAGATTATATTCCAGTCCTGGCCGAGAGAACAAATTGTTTAGATCAAAAAGCTCGTGCTTGCATTCGCTGTGGAGAAATAGGTCACACTGATGATGAGCATTCAATCAACTGCTCCAGTTGTGAAGGAAATCATTCTCCTGGCAAATGTCCTATGAACAATATCACTTGCTTCCTTTGTGAAGGTCGAGATCATTATCCACCGCAGTGCCCCCTTGATCCATTGGTCACTGCTGCAGTTCAGCATCAACGAGAAAAACTTCGAGCTTTAGTTACTCAAGAGTTGGCAAATAGAAGAAAAGTTGTACCAGAAAAGTCACTTGAAGAGTTAAAGAAACAACACTTCAACCATGACAACCTCCAACCTAAAAGTAATAAATGGCCATCACTATCAGCATGCTTCTTGTGTGGAGAAGAAGGTCATTGGGTTAAGGAATGTCCTAAGAAGCAGCAAGATAAGATTCGCAAGGGAAACCGTAATGAGCATACAATTGTACCCAACAAGCCACCGCGAGAAAGGCGTGAATGCTTCCTTTGTCACCAAAAGGGCCATCTTGCTAAGCAATGCCCCCAAGAAGAACAAGTACCTCCTGCAACCATGGTCATGCGAAATCACTTCTTTGTTAAGATTACGGCTCCAAGGGTAGAAGGATCAAAATCCAAAGTGAGTTGCTCAAAAAGTCGATAAAGAAAAGGCGTTTGAACAAGAACGCTTATCCTCGAAGAATTCTATTCAACTTCAATCTCAATTTCAATCACCATCTGTTCATCCCTCCAACAACACCGGTGAATGACTATCTAATGTTCAAAATCAAGAAGTCCATGTCATCTGCTTTTTGTTGTGGTAATTATGGACATTACGCCTATAATTGCCCAAGGAAAAATCAGCAAGCTTCTGGACCTGCATCCAATTCAGCTCAAAATGTCAAGTGTAGTCCTTTAGCAAAATCCACAAAGGAAATCCAGTACTTACCAGATTCAGTACCAAACTAATGATGTTACTCGCTTCAACTGAGAAGAACTTGGATACCTCACCAACATCAATCTAAGAAAAGTTCCCCTTCCCCTTGTCAAGAAAGATATTAGTAGTCTCTAAACTATTTTGGAGACCTAGAAGACATTAAGTGCTCATGTTCACCCCTGCCTTGACGTCAGACTCCAAATGTAAACATATTCCTTATATGGTTGTAATCGACTTTTAATATGGTATTGAGTATGTTCCTTGCGTATTCAATCCCTGCAATTAATCTTTTGATCCTGTACATTTTATTCCTCCCTAGTTGTCAAATCCAAAGAAAATCAAAACCTTTTTCTACCAAAGTGATCAAATGAATCAAGTCATCAGAATCACTTACTAGTTCTTCTACCCCAACCAAATGCTTGAATTACCCCTACCTTGTTTCAATTTAAAGTTAATTTGAAATGACATTTATACTCAGCTCATTTCATCAACTATTGTCGAATTATACAAGTCAATCATTGTAATCAAATGCCTTCCTTGATATTAAAACATTCGATTTTTCCCAACCGAATCGAATGACAATGCAACTTTTCCTTCGCCTCAAGAATTCTAAATACATCGCAGACCACTCTCTAAATTGAATTATCCTTATAAACAATACTAAATATACAACCAAAAGAAATATATAGAAAGTATTAGTATCTCTCATCCGCTTACCTAAAACTCAAATAGAATTCTTTTCTATTTTTCGCACGTCCACTTGGAATCGCAAGATGAAGATCCAGTGAAGCAATTGCAAGGAAGGCGATGTATCGACAGAACGACAAAGTCACCTCGATAAAGAATTCCCAAATCTATCTCATCCTTGAGAATTGTAAAGTTTGTGGTATTCACCGTTTCCACATCTGAAGTAAACTTGGCGCTGCGATATATTAGGCCATATCGTAACGTTGAGAAAATTGGGACAAAAGGCACACAAATTAAAGTTGTCATCTTAGCCCTAGTATTCAGAATGTCTTCTATATATATCTCAATTAAGAAAATGTCTTCGTCTTCCTTCTAAAGCCCACCAAGTTAAATGAAATCAATCTATAACTTTGAATTAACTTATCGGGAGCATCGATTAAAAATCTTAAGAGAAACTAAGCATACATTAAGTAATAAATTCTGCGGCGATCAAGGTTCAACGAAGCAATCAATCTGAAGAATAGGCAACTTGGAAATGAGAAGACCGACTCAAGAAGAAGTTTCCTAACTCTTTTAGAAATACTTTTCCTTAGACACGCCAAATCTCGGTTGAGATTTACGTAAGAAGAGGGTAGATCTGTAACATCCCAAAATTTTAATAAAATAAAATCAATATTTTGAAATTGAATATTATTATTTCTGAGTTTTCTTGGCATTATTGATTTTTATTTGGAGTTTCTTGGATTTTGTGTTGCAAGTAAAAACAAGTAAAGGGAGAAGAAAGAATGAAAAGGAGAAAAGGCAAAAATGGAAAAAGTAAAAATTTAGAAAATTTTCCATGAGAACCCTGAGCATATAAGTAAATCATTTTGGCCATAAAGTGAAATTTCATACATGAAGAAAGGAAGGAATAAAACAAAGAGTCAACTTTTAAATTAAAACAATGCATTGTCAGGATTTATAAAATAATTATAAATCTAATCTGGAGCTGAAACTTTTATCATGAAAACCTCAATGCAATTTATACCTTTGGTTAAAATGACATAAATTAATAATATAATTTAAGATTTTTCCAAATTCAAAAACTGAAACTCTGAAAATCTAGAAATTCCAATGTCAGAATTTTCATAAAATAATGGAACCATATTTTGAGCTGAAAAGTTTACAGAAGCATTCTGAGACCAAATACTTTAGAAAAACAAAATTTCAAAAATAGTAGACCTCAATTGTTCTCAACCAAAAATCAAAACCCGAAACAAGTAATTAGGAGCAGTCACTGTTGTCAGAATTTTATAAATTTTTCGGTAACTTATATTTACCTCAAAATTTTACCAGCCATCAAAATCTATTCAAAGACCCTGGTCAAAAAGTTTTACAAATTCCTACTCCCAATTAGCAGCTCAATAAAATCTGGTTCTGGAAGCATCCGAACTGGGCTCATCTCTTTTGGCGCCTAACCTCACTGCCAGTGGTCCCCTGACCCCACATGTCAGCCTCATCCCTTCTTCTTCTTCCTCCTGTTGCGACCGAGAAGAAGCCCGAGCGAGACACTCCCGAGTCTAGCGCAGCTTGACCAGCGTCGCGTCGCCTCGCTCCAGCCACGACACACCTCTCGCGAAGCTTCTGCTGCCCATACCTCCTCCGATTGCCGCCACGAAGCCTTCCCGCCATTGTTTTCCTTGTCGCCTCTGGAGAAGTGCTCATCTGCCGAGCCTTTGCACGAGGTGGGTTCAACCGTTCTCTGACCATATATAGCACTAAGGGATCATCTAGAGACCGTTCTCACCTCCCTTCACTTCTTCCTTCCTCTCCTCTATTGAGTCACTGGAAGCCCTCACATTTCCACCATGACCGAAGGATTTGGAGCTCAAGCCGAGATCAAACCAAGCTATAGAGCCAACCATTCTCAAATCCGCTGAGCTAAAGCATCACCGGGCCTCAAGAATCAAAACCCTCACTAATTTCTTGAGCTCTCCATGCAAGTTCTTGCCACGGCGCCCTTCTTCTCCAAAACCGGCCACCGGTGGCAGCTCAATCCGGTAACTCTTCCACCGAACCAACCTCAGAAATAGAACCCTAGCATCCACTCATGCTTAATTTGCCACCGATTTCAACCCTAACGCCGTTGCTTGTCTCCTCCACAGCGCCATTTCCGCCGCCGCTGAGCTGGCGCGCCACCGCTAACTCTTAAGCGAATTGACACCGCCTCCATTGCGCCACCGAGATGATGCTCTCCATGCCCTCACTTTCATGGGACCACCATCGAGTACCCCTCGCCATGAAGCCCTAGGCGTGCTTTCTGTTCTTACGTCTCTGCGCATGGGCCGGATTGTGAAGGCTTCGAGGTAGAAGAAGGCTTGAGTCAAAAGACGCTTTCTGTGCTGGTAAAACGCATTTTGATTTTTCAAGCATTTCCACTTCGAATAAAAATTCAATCTTGATTATCTTTCGCATTTGTAATCCAATTTCAATGAAATAAATTTCATTATTCATATAAAATCAGAGAGAATCTAAATATATAAAAATATGTAATTTTTGAACTACAGGAGAATTATTTGAATTAAACTTTGTTAATAGTCTTAATATGGTCTTTATGTTAAATTAGTGAACAATAAGGCAATAAATAATAATATAAATTTTTATATGATGTTAAGACCAGGATGAATTACAATCTGTAAAAATATTTGATTTTTGAGTTATAGAACAATTCTGAAATTTGAAATAACATAAACACACTATTATGGACATTATTGCGTATATGGAAAAATATAATTCTTAAAATCATTAAATAAATTATTATGTGCTCTGGAACCATAAATAAACTCAAATATACAAAAGCATTTAAATATTAAACTCAGCTTAATTTATTTGCTTTATGATTACTAGTAAACCTTAATATGGCTACTAATGAAAATGAAAGTATAAAAGCTCATAAAATGAGGAAATAATTTGTATTAATCTCCTGAAAATACTAAGGACCCATGTATGTAAAAATATTTAAAGTGAAACTTATCTTGCATTCTTTGATGCAAGAAAGTGCAATCATCAGCAACGAATAAATAGTTAATCTACCAAGGTTAAGGCCAAAATAATGTAAAAATAGGTTTAAAACATTTCTAGGATGGTATTCTGTTAATACCTGAAAAATGAATTAAAGATCATGTATGTTGTAATCGCAAACTCAAAACGAAACTTGGCCGATTTAAGGGTTGCAGATGTGATCATTTAGTCCATTTCAATGATAGATAAAATAACTCATCCAAATACTAAAATCAGAAAAATCAGTTTAGTAACGTTGTACAAAGTTTATACTACCATATTCTGTAAAAAGAATCATATTCCATTAAAGTTTGCCTATTAATCTCATTAGATCAAAACCCTTAAATGATAACCTCTTGATTCACTTTTGGCCGATTTCGATAACGTCAACTTAACAATACCACTTAAGCCTTTTCAACAATGAATATAATGTTTTATCTAAATGCTAAAACATATGAAATTGACCCTGTAGCACTCCCCAAAGTATAGTCTACTCTAATACGAAAAGATAATCTCATTCCATCGTGATTTACATATTAATCTAGTTAACTTAATGACCCTAAGTGATCACATTACTTTAGTCCGTATATGAATGAATGGACTTTGAATGCAAATGAGAAATCAGTAACTATTATATTTGTATCACCAGAACCTTCTTAAATATCACATAAATAAAGCCAGTAGCCTAAATCAATAAATCCATCTTGCGTAAAGCTAATTCTACGCGAAATCAATTAAAGATAAAGAGCTAATCATTCACAGTCTAATATAATCAATTAAGCTTTTTCATCAACTCGCATAGTAGCTCATCTAAATCCGAATAATGTAAAGAATCGCCTAGAATTGAACCTTAGGTTTTGATCAGCAGCAATCTAAGAAAATATTCTTATTTTATCTTGCTTCGAATCTGAATCCTAATAGAGCAAAGCACGTAAGTGATAAGAATTGGCAGAACTCATAATGTGAATAGTGAATCAATGAAAGCTTGCAACTAATGATTAATTCTATTAATCCAAACAATCTTTGCATCTTGAATTCGTAAAATAAGATTAATAATTCATAAAAGAGCAATCCCTGTTTCTTGTGAAGAGTTTTATTTGTCTTTCTATCAATTTTCTTTTGCCCTTATTGAAGTTAGTTTTTTCTTTGTATTTTCCGTTGATCGGCGTGTAGAACTCGACGCCTCTAATTCCGCTGCCGTCGTCAACCGCAATCCTCATCTTCGTCGTGTCGTGATTAAGCAAGGCAAGCATCCTTTGACCATATTGCTCCCAATATTTTATATTCCTTTTATGCATCAAATTGTTTTATGCATGCGTTTACTTTATGTAAATTGCTATCTTGTGGTTTGGTAGATATACCTGTTGTCACATGAATCTCCTTTGATGATTATGAAATGTGAACCTTGATAACCTTAGATTAAGGTTAGGCGTTACTTAATGTCATCATGGGTATATGCGTTCATATTATTCATGCTTAGCCATGCTTTAGAATCAGCAATGTACATGATCAAACCAGTAATTGTTTCCTGAAAACATTGAAAATGTCACTGTTGGTTGCGGGTACTTTGATTAAAAACCCAAAAGAAAACTATGTGTTGATGCGGGCGATTATTGGCAATAGCCGGATGTGCGACAGGAATTGCACGTAGTGTAGGGTGAAGTGTCGCCCGTGTCGGACTAAGGACCGAACGTCGTGTAGCTTGATCCAAGAAAATCCGTACAAACCACGAGGTCCGGTATGGGACGGCCATAGCTTATTAAGTTGTTTAGACATGGCTTTGCTCATTGGTAGGCGGGAGCTAGCGGAAGCATTCCAGTTCGGTTTGCTTGTGAGGGGCTTCCATGCAGTTCGTATGGGTAATTGCCTGGCCGGTGCATCGGTGTACGCCTTGCCATGGACAGAGACGTGGTGTTGGGTGTGATAAATGTGGATCCACGGCTTGAGTGAGTGTCTCTGTTTTCAGGGCGGGGGATAACGTCCCGGGCTGGGGTAAAGCCTTGTCTAGGAATTTAATGGCTATGTATGGTCTTCTGGGCGACACACCTAAGGAAGTGTGTCGGGCAAGGTTGATCATTCCTTGTGGGTACAGCTTGTACACCTCTGCAGAGTTTAAATCTAATTGATTAGCGTGCACCAGCGGTCATGGGTGTCTTGGTGAACTCTGCTTGAGTTAAATGTTTTATTATTTTCAAAAGGGTTGGTTTCATTTGTTTTGGCAATCGTGCTTTATGCGAAGGGTGACATTGATGGATTTCGTGAATTGATGATTAAATCGCTCACGTCATGGAGGACTGTGAGTGTTATTTATGCTTTACTTATTTGTTATCAATTAATCATGCTCTTATAAATTCCGTTTGCAAATAACTTGATTTATAAATTCAAATTCGCTTTATGCAAATTAAGCGTAGTAGCCTTTCCTTTGAAATGGCCTCGCACGTATTGTAGGTTTGCCCAAGTCTTCTTGAGTACGCCACGTACTCACCCTTATAATTATATTGTAGGTGGTTTAGTAAGCGGAGCTTGAAGTTGGCCATCGTAAGTTGCGGGATGTTCTTGTCGTATTCTATCTGGAGTTTATGCCTGGTCAGTTGCCTGCGGGATTGAATGGGTACACTACAAGGCAATTGCTTCTTTTGCTGCTATATTTCTCTGAGTTGTAATATTTAATTGTATAATTGTTTCCGCTTAATTATTATTTTGTATGGTTGTGATTTCCAATTGTTGTAAACATGTGAGTGCTAGCTACTGATCCAGGGAATAGCACAGTAATCACATGGAGGTTCCTGTTCGTCAGAACGGGGTCTCACATTGCGTCTGCGGTATATATATGTTATCACAGGATTGAAGATGACATGTTAACGCATGAGAAATTTCTCCGTTAGAAAAAAAAAAGAAATTATGCACTGAATGCAGTCATCTCAAATCTCAGCCATTTACCTTGAATAGAGGTCTGCATATGGTCTATCCCAGCAAGTAGCGATTCTAGAAACCAGTGCAACTGTGGACACTTTCGTCGGTGTTCAATTTATCACCATCCACCCGTCAGTCAAGCTCCTTATAAATTCAGACCATCGATACAAATACTTAAAGTCCTCACGAGATCTCTCTGAGGCAAGTGTTCGATTTCCAAGCCCCCTAAATTATATAGATCTCCTGATAAATTCAGCATGCGATGAGAGGGTTTCTATATGGAGGGAGATTTCTACCGTGCCCTCGATCGTTTATATACACACACAATGGTTTGTTGTCGCCGTTTTCACGGGCCATGCAGCTTGGCCAATCGACTTTCCGGTTATACAAGACTAAAAGTCTAAGGCATGCATGCAGCCAATAATGCAAGTTTCTGATTGTCAATTTCCAAGACTACAAAAGTCAAGGCATGCTAAACCTGCCCTGATATTATGCAGATTCTGAATTGTAGTCAGCTGTCTGGAGAAGCTGTCTGGAGAAGCGACTGTCTGAAGAATCTGCTGACTGGAGAATCTGGTCGTTCGACAATCCTGATTATCTGTGTTAATTGTTGATCGGCGTCGGTGACGGATAAGCGGATGATGGTGGTGGAGGGGCCTAGGGACGATGGTGGAAGCCCTTGTGCCTACGACGACTTGTAGAAGGCGGAACTAGCAGAATCTGAGTCAAAATCTGCAGAATCAGGTGGATGATAGCTTCTGATTCTGTGTACAAATTAGATTCTGATTCTTGGAGAAGCTGTACGTCTAGAATTCTACTGTTCGGCGCTGTTGACACCAAAAACGTGACGTAGGGTTTTTGATTGTAACACACCAGACAAACACCGGGTTCAATTGTGCCAAGCGTGCCAATCGATTTGACCCTGCAATCGATAAGAAAAAAAATCGTGAAATTCAATCTAAGCCGATTTCAGAGAATAATCGGCTAAATTAGAATCAGCCAAAGGCTGATCAAAAGGTAAACAGATTAACCAATTAAGGCTAATCAGAAGGATAAAGATAGATGAATTCTGAGAAGGTGATGCGCAACAAAACAGAATAAATCAATCCTGAAGAAATCGAAGACGATCAAACAATCGGCGATACGCAACTTTATTTGATCAATATCGACTTACAAAAGAGCATTACAAGACTAAAAGACTAAGAGCTACAGAAAAGCGAAAACTGGCGGATGTGATTTTGCTGTGTCCCTTTCCTCAAGTAGCCTAGGTTCGCCTTATATACCCGTCAGCCGATCCGAGTCCCATCTGCCTACGATAACATAGTCCGAGTCGGCTATGGTTTCTTAATTGATCTCCTGCTTCCAGATATTTGCCGTGTACTATCCAAACTTTCCAAAGATGTCCTGTGCATTATCCAAACTTGTGTAGTTTTGCCGATTTATCTCGTAATTTCCAAAATCTGGTGTAAACATATGCCCCCCATTTTTTAAAGATAACTTGTTATCTTTCAAAAATCTATCGGCTTCTCCTTCATCGGCTTAAAAATTTCTCTAGTAACTGCTACATTAATTGCGCCGTAAAAATCTCAGTGCGGTTTAATTGCACGTGTCGCTTCGAATCCATTTCCCGCCACTTTTAACTTTTCACCGTGCTATATATATGCGGGACCCCCACGGTCATTTTCATGCTTTCAAGCTCTCGAATTATCTCCAATCGGCTTCTCTGCACTTGCGACCAGGTTCTCAACTCCCAAGTCGGGCTGAATGGATTCTTCAAAGGTACTCATCCCAATCCCAGAAAGCAATGATCAAGATTACTTAGGACCGGTAGGGGATCTAGATGCCGATCTGATGATGTGAAGAAATCCCTAAGCTCCCCTATCGCGAAGGTTACAATGTACAAGAATGGGGTAAAAGTTTTAGGGCTTGGCCGACAGCTCTCAAGGGGTGGAGAAACTGGTATATCCGAGTATCGGCTCAGAAGAGAGAGGAATGGGAGAGGATGGGTATAGCCGAATGCCTTCCTTTAAGCTTAGCCAATCCAGAAGCCAATGAGCCCTTGGTGGCCATGGCGTGTTATTTCTGGTCAGACACCTTCAATGCCTTCCTATTCCGGACTGGCCCCATCGGCCCAACACTTCTAGACATAGCAGAGTTGTGCTGTCTTAGGCCTGATGGCGAGCAAATATCGGCTTTTAGTGGGAAACCCAAATACAAGCTAATCCAATCCAAAGGTGAAGGGTGGTCCAAATACATTCAGCACAATAATAAAGTAAATGGACTGTTATCAGATGAAGAGCATGTTGCATTACTCAATCTTTGGTTGGAAAGATTCTTGTTCTACGGAGCTTCCCTTGGGCTGACTCAAGTTTATCAATTGGTGGCAGAGCGACTAGTAGAAGGTCATCAGCTGGCTCTCGGAAAGATGCTTTTGAGGGCTGTTTATCAGATGATGCATATCATCAGGAGTCGACTCTTTTCTGGATTTGCTCAATTTGTCGTTGGCAACATAAGCGGCCCTTTATGGCTTATTCAACTGTGGCTCTATAGCATCTTCAGCCGATCACTCATCTCTGAACCTCTGGAAGACTCGGCTTTCCCTCGTGAAGACTATCCCGAAAGTGCTACTCCGCAATACAGGGCTAGCCGATCGCAAGGAGAGAGACTTATGATGTGTTCCAGCAACGATACCAGAATCATTCCAGCCGATTTGAAGAAATATTTATCGTTTTTTCTGAATTTGGACAACACGATTTTTGGTCAACAGGATTTCTTTTCTTATAGCAATGTGGCTGATTTCCAATGGCCTTTATTCCTTCACTTAGATGCTGACAGCTCTTCAATGCCTGAATCGACTTTGGAATTATTTCGAATTTTCATTTCACCCTGTATTCTTCATGTCGACCTGAATTCTAGGAATAGAACTTTTCAGCCTTCCTACGAATTTTACCATCTGTCAATCTATGCTCGGCAGTTGGGCTTTGGTCAAGTTGTTCCCTGCCTCCCTCTTCTCGATCGTCTTCAACCACGAGCTAGAGTTAGGAATGTAACATCGGCCGACATAGTCCTTGAAATAGCCGATGAGCTCCAAGTTTCCGACTTGCCACACTTCTTTTTGAATACGCGTCAAGCTGGTCAATTTTCCACATGGTGGTCATCTATAGCAGAAGCTCTCCATCTAGACCGTACTCCGTCGGCTATTATAGATAAATTTCTACCAGACTTTCACGAGCCGACGGTAGTTTCCAGAAGAAGAACAACGAAGATACCTCAAGCGTTGATAGTTCTTGAGTTATCTGAACTCATCGGTAGTCAGAGAGGTATCGGCTTTTTCCGAGTAATCCTTTCCTTGGCTTCCGTTCCTTAATAACTAATCATTTTGCTCCTTTTTGTAGAATACTTCTGCTGGCAAGAAATCTGCTACGGAGAAAGCGACTTCCCAGGGTCCGTCGGAGAATTCTCTCAAACGACGACCCGAACAATCGACAGGCATCACCGGCTATGCCTCTGGAAATCTTCGAGTACAAAGCCTATCTCTTTCAAAGATCGAAAAAGGCCGACTGCCGAGTAAGTACTCTTTAGCCGATAATTGCTTCTTACCTTTTGTTGCTAACTTGTTATCTGATTTTGTAGAGAAACCCAAATCCACTAAAGCTCCCGCCAGGCGACAAAAGCGCACAAAACATAGTGACGAGAGCTCTCCTCGCACATCGGCCTTTATAGAGGTATTTTCTTTATTATGTCCCTATCCTTTCATGCTCCAATTCTCATATATTTACTTTATGTAGCCCACTGCATCAAATCAAGTGGCCGATATCTTGACTGACCTCAGCACTTCTGTTTCGCAACCAACGACCCAACCACCTCCTCCTTTGTCGGAGCCGGATTCAATGGATCTAACAAGCCTACTCGGCTTCTCTTTGGACGAGCTAGTCGATCCAGAAGTAGTGATGATCAACGACCATTCTGCTGACGTTCGCAAAATTATAGACGCGTCGATGGTGGCATCGGCTTCCGTGGTCAAGTCCGCGCCTAATATGCAGGAGAAGTTGAATCGGCTCCTTATTGAGATCAGCCAGCCAGAATCTGCAATCCTCGCCAATGCGCAACCCATACGCGATGCAATGGCCAATGTGGAAGTCGACCTGCCCCCTGAGGCTATGGCCGCACTTTTGAATGTATGCCATCTAGACGAAAGGAAGGCGGAAGTTGATGCAGCCAATGCCAGAATCGCTTAACGCCAGGCTCAAGAAGCCAATCAACGCCTTTTAGACAAGATGGTGGCAGATGCTAAGGCCAAGAAGATGCAGTACGATGAAAGTTGCTCATCCCTTACGACTGCCAAATCTTCTATCCGGGAGCTGGAATCGGCTAAGAAGGTTCTTGAAGATGAATTAGCCAAAGTGAACGGTCAATTGGTCGCATACAGCCGCTATGAACTTAATAAATTTGTATCTTTGAAGAATCTCAAGGACGATGTTAGCTTGGCCGTTGCTAAAGTCCGCGATCAATCGGCCAAAGTCACCCTCGTGCCGGGCAACGCCAAGGATGATGAGAACATTGTCTATGGTATTACTAAGACTTTGGCCAAGGCAGCCGCAGCACTATCGGCTTTAGGGGCTAGGATCCCTGGGTCTGGCTTGTAATTTTATTGATGTTGTTCTGTGTTGAAACAATGCTTTGTTACTCTTTTGCTATGCTTTTGTAATGTACTTAATCGGCTGTTTAACCGATTATATTTATCCTTTTCCGACTTCTCGCGTTGTATTTCCTAATTATTCATGCGCCGATCCATACGCTAGGGTAGTACTTTTTTAAATATTTTTCATTGATTGCCTTTGGAAACACGGCCCCCTCAAGTGTCTCAAGTATGTACGCATTCCCATCAACAAGCTGATTTATCTTATACGGCCCTTCCCATGTGGGCGACCATTTGCCAAATCGATTATCTTTGGATCCGATCGGCAATATTGTTTTCCAAACTAAATCGGCTTCGCTAAATGACTTAGGCACTACCTTTTTGTTATATGCTCTCGCAACTCTTTTCTTATTCTTTTCAAGCCGATTCAACGTAATCAGCCTTAATTCCGCCAAGTCATCCAAATTGCATAGCATCAACTCTTTGTATTCGTCAGCCGATAGATTATTCTGTCTTGCTATTCTCATTGAGTCAATATTCACTTCTATGGGCAACACGGCCTTTTGACCATACACCAACTGATATGGCGATAGCTTAGTTGATCCATGAAATGCTAGCCGATATGCCCATAAAGACTCTGACAGCGTAGCATGCCAATTTCTCGGCCTTTCATCGATTTTCCTTTTAATTAGCTTGATCAGAGTTTTGTTGGATGACTCGGCTTGTCCGTTAGCTTGGGCATAATATGGTGATGAATTAAGCAACTTAATACCCAAACTTCCCGCAAAGCTTCGAAACTCATTAGACATGAATACAGTTTCTTGATCGGTCGTGATAGTCTGCGGAATACCAAATCGATGGATGATATGCTCGTTAACGAAGCCGATAGCTTCTACACTCGTGACTTTCTTGAGAGGAATGCCCTCTACCCATTTTGAGAAATAATCTGTGGCTGCAAAGATGAATTTATGGCCTTTGCTTGATGCTGGTAATATTTGGCCGATTACATCCATCCCCCAACCTCTGAACGGCCATGGCTTGATGATCGGATGTAAAGCCGATGCTGGCGCGAGTTGTACATTTCCAAATTTTTGACAACTCTGACACCCTTTATAATATTTGAAACAATCTTCTAACATCGTCGGCCAAAAATACCCTGTTCGTCTTAGTATCCACTTCATTTTGTAAGCCGACTGATGTGAACCGCAAATCCCTTCATGAACTTCACCCATAGCCACCTTTGCTTCTTCATCACCCAGGCATCTTAAAAGTAAGCCTTCCATTGTCCGATAGTATAACTCATCTCCTAACACAACGTATTTCAATGCCTGTTGCCGAATTTTTCATTCAGTGGGCCTGGACGGGTCTATCAAATGGGCTTTTATCTTTGTTCTCCAATCGGTAGTATTAATGCACAATACTGCTTTGTTAACTGAGTCAAGCGCTTCGTATCGGCTGTTTTCTTTATAGCCCAATGCTGCTTGAGCCAGCATATTGGCCCTGTCGTTCATCTCCCTGGGCACATGACTGATGGAAAATGAAGTAAATGTGTTGATGTCATCTAGGCAATGTCCCAAATACTTTGATAATACTTCATCATTGCACCGAAACTCCCCGTTAACCTACTGGACGACCAACAACGAATCACCATAAGCTTTTGCGTCGCTTACTCCGATACCCTCCAACAGTTGAAGCCCCTTGAGCAACGCTTCATATTCGGCCTGATTATTAGAGCATCGACCATTAAGCCGATATGCAAACTCAATGTTATGCCCTTTTGGTGAAATCAACACAACACCTATTCCGCTCCCTTCTTGACAAACTGATCCATCAAAATACAATTGCCAAGGAACCACGTCAACCATTCCTACCATAGTATCATGTCCTGTGATGAAATCAGCTATTGCTTGCCCTTTGATAGCCTTGGCTGATTCGTACTGTAGGTCGAACTCAGTCAGAGCATAAGCCCACTTCCCAAGTCGTCCTCTTAAGATTGGCGCAGATAGCATGTATTTGATGATATTGATTCTACATACTATTATGCAAGTCGACGCCAATATATAATGCCTCAACTTAGTACAAGCGAAATACAATGACAAGCATAATTTTTTTACCGAAGGGTACCTGATTTCAGTTTCCAAGAGTCGTCGGCTTAAATAAAATATTACCCGCTCTTTGCCATCAACTTCTTGTGCCAAAACTGCCCCGATGGTCTCATTTTCAGCCGACACGTACAACTTGAATGGGATCCCCTTCTGTGGTGCAGCCAGGACTGGTGGCGATGCTAAGTACTGTTTTATATCGTCAAAAGCTCTTTGCTGATCGGCTCCACATACGAAGTCCTGATGGTCTTTTAATCTTAGCAATGGTGTAAAGGCTTGGATTCGACCGGACAGGTTTGAAATAAATCGTCGTAAGTAATTGATTTTGCCGATCAGCTTTTGCAATTCATTTTTACATGTCGGTGGTTTTGTATTGACTATGGCTTTGACCCTTGTTTGGCTGACTTCAACTCCCCTCTGGTGAACCATAAACCCGAGGAACTGACCAGCCGACACTCCAAATGCGCACTTCAAGGGGTTCATCTTTAGCCCATGAGCCCTTGTGTTCTGGAACACCCTTTCTAAATCGGCCAAATGCTGCTAATCATCTTTAGACTTCACCACCACATCGTCGATGTATATTTCAACAATATGGCCGATTAGATCATGAAAAATCAAATTCATTGCGCGTTGATAAGTAGCACCTGCATTTTTCAAGCCGAATGTCATCACCGCCCATTCATACAACCCTATCGCACTAGGGCATCTGAAGGCAGTTTTGGGGACATCGGCTTCTGCCATAAATATCTGGTTATACCCGGCATTCCCATCAAGAAAGCTAATAATCTTGTTACCTGAGGCAGCGTCGATAAGCATATCGGCTATAGGCATTGGGTATTCATCTTTTGGCGTGGCTTTATTCAAATCCCTGAAATCTACACATACCCGAAGCTTACCGTTCTTTTTCATGACGGGAACGATGTTAGACACCCATTCAGCATATCGGCAAGGCCTTATGAACTTGGCCTCCAATAATCTTTCAATTTCTTCTTTAATGACATTATATAATTATGGATTAAAACGTCGAGGATATTGCTTATATGGCCAATATCCTGGTTTTATAGGCAGCCGATGTTCCACTAATTGTCGGCTTAACCCTGGCATCTCATAATATTCCCAGGCGAAACAATCCCTATACTTTCTAAGTATCTCAACCAACTTGGCTTTGTACTCTACATCTAGTCTTGTGCTTACAAAAGTTGGTCTTTCTGTCACCTTCTCCTATATCGACTTCCTCAAGCATATCGGTAGAAGTGAAACCTTGTCCTAATTTTTCATCTTGAAAATCTTCAATTGCTTCACAAGAATTTATCATATGCCGATAGCTTCGCACCTTGTCTTGTAGAATTTGTATTACTTCTGACCCCATCTCCTTAAGACTTCGCTTGCCCGATCAAACGTGCCTGGCCTAACACTGATCGGCATCAATCCTGTCTTACCAATGCATATAAAGTCGCAATCGTCTAAGGTCTTACCCGATATGCACTCCGCCTCTTCGTGTGGCCAATTCGCATCGGAACTAGCCATAGCAATATGAGTCGATGTATCGGCTAAGACGACTTCAACCTCATCTCCGTTCCATTGTACAAGAAGTTGGTGCATGGTTAAGGGTATACAGCAATTGGCATGTATCCAATCTCGTCTAAGGAGCACGCTGTAATTTCCTTTTGCTTCGATCACAAAAAATGCGGTCGGCAAAGTTTTGCTGCTGACGGTTAGTTCTGTGACCATAACTCCCTTTGCTTCAGTGGGATCACCAGTGAAGTCATTTAATACCATGTTTGTCTTGATCAGATCTTCATCGGTCTTTCCCAATTTCTTGCAAGTAGTGAGTGGCATCAGATTTACAGTAGCTCCCCCATCCACTAACATCCTGGATATCGGCTTTCCGTTGATATACCCCTTCAAATACAACGTTTTTAGGTGCCGATGAGGGTTTTGTGGTTTTTCAAACACAGCATCTTGCGCACCTAGGCATAGTTGAGCGAACGTGTCTTTAACCGATTCAGTTTTGATTCTGAATTCGGCTGGTAAAATAAAGACCATGTTGATATCCATGGGAGGAGTATCGTCACGAATCATTGGTGACAGTAAATCATCTGAGGAATCCGATTCATCATCGGCTTGCTCCTTTCTCCTCCATTCCCTTTTGACAGGTCTTATCGTCCGTAACTCGTTGATTGTTTCATCTCTTTGTTTTTCCTCTTCGGCCTCCCTCATCTCTTGCGTCCTTAGGCGCTGAAGTCGTCTACGTTGGGATCGGCTAAGTCCTGTTGGACACCACCTTGGTTTGGGCTCAATTGGCTTGCGAATTTTACCAGTCAGATTCTCTGTAGGCTCCACATCCTTGTCTTGGTTTGGCGTACCTAGCCTTTCCCTTATTGGCCTTCTGTACCCCGACTCCGTCCGATCTGGCGTCGATCCAGACAGCCGTTCTTTTACTGGTTGCCTCGACCAATCTCTTTGTGGATAATGTTCCATAGGACATGATCTTGGAGAAGGCAATGCTACACCCCTTTCCCAACAAAATTGCCAAAAGGGGCATCTCTAGTGATCTCTTTTGATGTTGTCTGGACGATACAAATTATCTGGCCGATACATGCTGTTTGGCCGATACAAGTTATCTTGTCGGCGATATTATTGCCTTTGTCGATGGCTTATCTTTTCATATTTCTTGAGTAACTGCGAAAAAGTTGGCTTAGGTCTAAATGTTGGTTTTCGAGGTGGAGACCGTTCAGCTTGTACCAGCGTCCGACCTGCAATTCCCCTTTTGGCTTAACTATCCTTGAATTTTTTCCATCTTGATCGGCTTCTGTCTCAAGTGTGCCGATCGTTATCTTCAAAGTGTCTCCTTTTGAACTGGACTGCACGTTTACTCGCCGTGTTGTTTTAGGTTCTTCATCGGCAACCTCCTTTCCCTTGCTTGAGCATTGAACCATGTTTATCGGAAAGGGATTAACATCTACTTCCATGGCCGGCTCCTCTGCAAATTTGAGCCGACCGTCTTCAATAGCCGCTTGTATCTGCTGCCAAAAGATATTGCAGTCATTAGTGTTGTGAGAAAAAGAATGATGCCACTTATAATATCGTCGTTTTTTGATTTCATCAGCCGATGGTATGATATGTCCTTCTGGCAGTCGTATCAACTTTTCTTGTAACAGCATATCAAATATACGATCGCATTTGGACACATCAAAAGCGTACTTAACCTCTTTTTTGTTCTTCGTCGGCTTAAGCCATGAGCAAATGAGGGGTTTCTTAGATCCCTTTATCCACTCGGCTATATTTACGTCTGCTTCATCTTCAGAAGTTTCACTTGAACTATAATCGACCATGTTCACTTTGGCCTTATCCTTGCCATTCCCATTTAATCTAAATTTATCCTTGAATTCTTTACTTAAATATCGGCCTTCCTGTGCCGATACGCGATGAAACAGATGGACTAGGTCAGTAAACTCCTGCCCAGCAAATTTTTCTTTGAGTGGGGAAATTAACCCTTGAAACGCTAAATCGGCTAGTTGATTATCAATACTACACTGAAGCATCGATTTCGCACTTCTCTAAATCTTCTAATATAATCAGAAACCGATTCACCAAATTTTTGCCGGACAGAACTCAGGTCTGAAATCCTTAGCTCTAAACTGCCAGAGAAAAAATATTCATGGAATCGGCTCTCTAAATCGCTCCAAAAGTGGACCGAATTTGGAGGAAGATTTGTGAACTAGGTAAAAGCAATTTCAGATAAAGACAAGGGAAATTGCCTAATTTTTAACCCATCGGACTGTGCTGCTTCACCACACTGGGCGATGAACCGTCCGACATGTTCAAGAGTAGTGACTGAATCATCCCTCGAAAATTTTGCGAAGTCAGGAACCCTGAAATTATGCGGGTATGGCATGCGGTCGATATAATCTGGATACAGCTTTTTGTAGCCGATTGTCTTCCCTTTAGGTTTTAAGTCGAGCTGATCTCTCAAAACCATAGAGATCTGGTCAGCCCAGTTAATGTTATTGGCCGATGTAGTACCAGGATTGGGCCAAATAGCGTCCTGCCCCCCGAGTGCAAACTCGGCCGGTCGGCTTGTCCTAACCGACGGGTACTGACGTTGCCATGGTTCACACCCATCGGCTTTGACAGCCGGAAACTCGGGCAATGGAACGAAGGGCTCCGCATACGAAGCTACCCTGTGTGAAACCAGATTTCTTACTTGGGCTGGTCCTTGGGATTTATGACTTCTATCTAATTCAATCGGCTGAGGAACCGATTGGACGTAGGTAGTCCCTGACGCCGATGGGGGTATATTAGCTGCATCTAACTTTGCAGCGTCAGTATATACATGGTAATGAGTAACTAGACTCGGGCGAGAATTTCTAATGCCAACACAGTGGGTTGAGTCGGCATCAGCGAAGGTGCCGGTGCCGACACTTTTATCGTGTTGGCATTTTGTGCCACAGAGTATACAGGATACGTTGGGAGCGGCTGCAATGGATCTAGTAACCCTCCAGACGCTGCCAACTCTTGTGCAATGGTTTTTACGCTGTTTTTTATCATTGGCTTTAGGGTTGTAACCAAGGCCGATGACTGATTGATTAATGCATGATGCACGGATTGCTCAATCATAACAGACAACTCGGCTTGAGCCGGCAGGTATCAGCTTACCGAATTCGACGCGACGCCAGCTTCACCAAGGGGATTCAATGTTGGAAGCGCCATCTTCTGTGTGATTCCTCGTCGGGTTTTCTGATAACAACCCAACATCAACTCCTTCAAGGCAGCTTTCCGATCTTCAATCTCCTTGCGCTGTTCCGGAGTCAAATCGTCTAAAGTAGGGGCGATTATGGCGTCAGTATTAACGTCGGCTGGTGCGACAGATTTGCTCGCAGTCATCTTTCCGATCGTGGTCCCACCGGGCGTGCCAAAAATGCGTTGACACCAAAAATGTGACGTAGGGTTTTTGATTGCAACACACCAGACGAACACCGGGTTCAATTGTGCCAAGCGTGCCAATCGATTTGACCCTGCAATCGATAAGGAAAAAACCGTGAAATTCAATCTAAGCCGATTTCAGAGAATAATCGGCTAAATTAGAATCAGCCAAAGGCCAATCAAAAGGTAAATAGATTAACCGATTAAGGCTAATCAGAAGGATAAAGGTAGATGAATTTTGAGAAGGCGATGCACAACAAAACAGAATAAATCAGACCTGAAGAAATCGAAGACGATCAAACAATCGGCGATACGCAACTTTATTTGATCGAGATCAACTTACAAAAGAGCATTATAAGACTAAAAGACTAAGAGCTACAGAAAAGCGAAAACTGGCAGATGTGATTTTGCTGTGTCCCTTTCCTCAAGTAGCCTAGGTTCGCCTTATATACCCGTCAGCCGATCCGAGTCCCATCCGGCTACGATAACATAGTCCGAGTCGGCTATGTTTTCCTAATTGATCTCCTGCTTCCAGATATTTGCCGTGTACTATCCAAACTTTCCAAAGATGTCCCGTGCATTAGCCAAACTTGTGTAGTTTTGCCGATTTATCTCGTAATTTCCAAAATCTGGTGTAAACAGGCGCACAATCCGCTTTTATTTTAAACAGAAGCTGTATTTAAATTGAAACGAAGAGGGCCTATGTACGTAGTGGCGGATATCAAGTCTGCATATAGCTTCAGTCCACAGATGTACTACGCTGTACTAGTAGACAGTCCGTGAAAGTGATAAGAAGAGTAACGTGTATAGCACTGTAAGCGTATGTTGACCGGTAGCTAAGCTAGTGCCAATTAAGATACTTTCAGGCATGCTGCCAACATTACTCCATTGGTGTTTAGCACGCATTTGCGTCTGCGGTATATGTTGAGATCACAGGAATGAAGATGACATGTTAATTCATGGGATTTCTCGGTTAGAAAAAAAATATATGAAATTAAGCAGTGCATGCAGTCATCTCGAATCTCAGCCATATACTTTGAATCGAGGTATGCATATCTATCCCAGCAAGTAGCGATTCTAGAAACCACTGCAACGGTGGACAGTTTCTTCGGCGTTCCATCTATCCCCATCCACCGGTCAGTCAAGCTCCTGATAATTTCAGACCCTCAAATACAAATACTTAAAGTCTTCCTGTGATCTCTCGAGGGAAGTGTTGGATTTCCTAGCGCTAAATTGTATTTTTGATAAAATTAGCCTTCTATCAGTAGAAATCGTGAAAGTAGTCCCCTTTGCTAAACTTGAAAGGTGTGGCAAGCGATATATGTCCCTACTACACTGAGATGCTTACAAGGAGGGCTACAACATGGTACATCGATCAAGTGAGTGCGGAAGCGGTCTGGTGGAGTGCAGGAGGCGGTAGCCTGCTGCGGCAGCTCCCTGTAGAGCTACAGTAGTGTGTGGCAAGAGAGCGACCTGGTTCTACAGTGCAAGGGGATTCCTTCTTAGCAACGGCAGCTCAGAAGGTTGCTGTTGGGACAACGGGATGGCACGCAACGCCTTCGAGCATCCGCACCACGGAAAGTGCTGGTCGACCGAACACGATCTCCTGCCGAGCATGTTGAGCTCGGTACCTCCTTCCAAACTGCAAGAGCTCAGCAATGACGTAGGCCTCACAGCGCCTACCGTAGACCGTAGTCAGTCAGCCTACTACACCCTCGCTTGCTTTTTGAGCAATCAGACTATGACAGGTGACACATATTACCTGTCGGGTCTTCCATGCTCTGACATAGAGCTAAAATTGAAATTTCTCTCGTATGAATGTTATTTTTACCAGAAAAAAGTTAAGAAGGGGACTACAAAATAAAAAATTTCCATGAGTACATGCGATTCACCACGGTAACCGAAATTGACCGCTGCAACGGTCGCCTTTCTGCATGCATATGCCAAATCCTCATGCGTCACAACTCACAGAAATTTCACAAAATTAATTTTCACAGTAAACAGTTTAATTTCTACAGGATCTGAAAAAAAAAGGCTCCATCTCTATCTTGGCAAGTTTCTGATTGTCGACCTCCATTTCGGGCCACGGGAGTACGGGACTATCCGGTTTTGGGCTTTGAGCCCAAGAACGCTGGCACGAAAGGACTGATCTGGGCTTTATTGGGTTAAGGATTGAAATCTCGGTTTTGTTCTAAATATTGTCCATGGCCGGAGAACAAAATCTCGGCAAGATCTCACTATTTCAAACAAATTTCGAACAAATTGTAAAAACAAAATTTAAATTCCAGGTTTTAAAACCGAAATTTCGGCCGGTTTACCCAAGATCTCGGCAAAATTGCACCGAGTGAAAATTAGCTCAAACGACGTCAAAAAATTTTGAATTTTTTTTAGGTTACCGACACATCAATGATGTTCTCATAAAAATTTTAGATGATAATAAAATCCATTATATTTTTAAAAATTCAAACATTGCTACTGTCTTGATAAAAAGCTGACCGGCAAGTTTGAACTGAATGAAAAATGAAACTAACCACATTATAAAAATTAAAATTTTTTTGCAAGGTTATGAAGCAACACTAATATTCTCATAAAATTTTTCAGATGATGATCATGCTTCCTGAATTTTTAAAAATTCGGAAAGTGCTACTGTCCTGATAAAAGCTTTACCGGCAAACTTCAACTAAATGGAAAATAGTACAAACCAAGTTAGAAAATTTTAAAATTTTTTGTGGATATTCCTGATATATCATAAATATTTTAATAAAATTTTCATATGATTATTAAGCTTCAAAAAGTTCCAAAAATTCTGACAGTGCTACATCCTCATAAAAGCCTGATGATAGATACATAGATTTCCTTTAACAACCAAAAAATGTTTAAAATTTTTGCAAAAGGATTATAAGAAAATGCTTAATATCTCATAAAAATTTTAATTCATGATTGCACTAGAGTGAATTTACAAAATTCTTACAAGTACAGTGTACCATTTATGTTCTTTCTGTTTTTGATTTTTGAAATATAACAAATTAAGTTCAATGCATACATAGATTTGATTGGGCAAACAAAAAAGTTAAAATTTTATAGAATGGTAATGAGTCAATTATTAAGATTTCATAAAAATTTTGGAATATTACCAAACTCAAGAAAAATTATAAAATTGTGACAATGTTCTTGTCCCAATTATGTTCATTTTATTTCTTATTTTTAAAGATAAAAAATGAAGTTAAATTATTTTGAAATTTTTTATTATTATCCTACCATCCTAAGATGGTACCATAAATTTTTCACATCATGATAAAGCATGTACAATTTTATAAAAATCTAATAGTATTTCTACAGTTTTTAAAAAATATCTCAAAAATTCGGTTTTTCATCAAATTTTCATAGGTGATGACTTTCTTAAGGGTTATTAGACCAAATCCGGTCAATAAAAGTCAAATTCCGATCAAAATCCTCTATATCTCGGCGAGATATGGCGAGATCTTGCCGAGATTTCTGAAATTACTATAGCAATTTAAAATTTTATTCAATTTTTTTCTTTACTTTGGCTGGCATTTCAAAACTTGTCCACCTCCGGTAAACAAGATCTCACGAAATTTCGGTGAGATTTTAATCCTTCATTGGGTTTCTGTAGAGTGCGGAGATCTTATATCTCTAGGGAAGCAAAAGTGTCTACCCTTGCAACTACGAAGGCACAACCATGATGTTCCTTGATCCTCTGGGGTCTTCACTGTGCTACTAAGGATGTGTTTAGTTACCTGCACCAACCTTATAGATGGCTTGGTCCGCTTATGTGGATGTGACTTCGCGTGCTCATATAGTCATAATGTCATACCGGGTACGAGCCAGTGCTCACTTGCATACCAATTTTTTTTAAAAAAAAAATTGGTCAAGAGCTCTGACAGTTACTATAAAAGAAAGAACAATAGCTGAGCTACAAATGTGCATACACCAACATATGCACTCACACACATATGCGCTACATCCACCCTCATGTGCATGTGCATCGGACGAAGCCTTAAACATGGATGAATAGGGATGTGCGCCTACGTCCCCACTAGCTAAGCTAGGCTTAGTTCACGAGGGGCCTCAATTTTTAGCCAACCTTCTTACTAGTTAATTTTGGTGTTATGCAGAAGCTGAGGGGGCAATTTTACGCTTTCACTGTCCCTTTATTGCCTTTTTACTGCTACTTCTATATCATACATTTCACGTAACTAGCCGAGTGCCTACATGTTGCAAAATATTTCAAATAAGCATAATACTAGTTGAGTGTATGTGCTTTGCTACGGCTAAAAAGTATCAAAATATCCCCGCATGTTTAGTTGATGTTGTCGGGATTGGCCTACTCGACGCCCTCAGCTCCGCCTTCATGTCGATCAAGCTCCGCAAAGCTGTCGTCAAGTCTCTGCTACCACCATGCTAAGCCTACACCGTGCCATCACCTTCACCATAGAGTTAGTCGAGCTTCATAGTGACCCACGTCACAATTTATATTGAAGTTAGTTTGTTGCAAGAAAGCTTTCCTTTTTTTGTTAGAGATTCTGTAGGGAGGTGTTTATATATATGTGTATGTACACCCACCTCCAGTATACCGTTTAAATGATGTTGTTATACTTCTTTATCCTTTTGAATATACTCTAATACTGATATAAGATACTCTAAAGTGAGTTCCATGAAAAATTTCATCGAAGTCCACCCTTTACAGTATAATTTGTTTATATATTCCTTTTATATATGGAAAAGGGTACGTAGCAAAAAAATAAAGGGCTCTGATGAAAAATTTTCAATCTTATCGTATTGGAGTATCTTAGAATTATTATTGGAGTATACCGAAAGTGATAAATGAGTATAAAGCATTCATTTAAGTGGTATATTAGAGGTGGGAGTATGTACTCCCGGGAGTATAGAAAAGGCTTCCTATATATATATATTGTTAGATTTTCTAGGGAGGTGAAAGGGAGGTGGAGGGGTGACTTATCATCATCACCAACTCCTCCTTTCATATTAGTAAAGATAAGTTGTAAACTTCGAAAGTTTCATAAATAATTTACATGCAATTAACAATCCATATAAATCTTATCATAAGTAGAGGTGGACGTCATAACGTGCCGGGCCAGCCCGACACAGGTTCATCGTGCTTCGTGCTTGAATTGTGCTAGGCAACGACTGCCCGTTGTATCGTGCTGTGCCAGCCCAGCTCGCCTTTGGCGAGCCTAGGCACGACCCATTTATGCTTTATGTCGTGCTAGCCTGGGCTCGACCCATTTGCACTATTGCGACGAGAGAAAATGATACAGAGACGCACGGAGCTAAAGCAATGGGCACAAATGTTTGGGGAAAAAGAAGTAAATTTTATTGATTCTTGAACAGGTACAGAGTTACTATCTCATTAAAAACCTTACACCCCTGTGTAGAGTACCCCTGATAAGAAAAAGAGTACAATAGCTATGTATATATGCATAGACTACTTGAGGTTGAGATGGTCAAAGTCATCTGTTATGGCTGTGATATCCGAATCCTCGATCTGATGTTGTGTCCTGTCATCTGCACGCTCCCAGTCTTTGAGGCATGTAATTGCCTCAACTATATCAGGTCTGAGAGATGACCTCCTTGGCTCAAATATCCTCCCCACCAAACTGAAAGTGGCTTCCGACGAGATAGTAAATGCCTGAACCACAAATACGTCCTATACAAAATGCGATAGCATAGGGTAAATACATTGGTGATTCTTCTACTACAAGAGTAAGCTGAGTCAATTGTCCTCGTCCATGTCAAGCTCGGTCTCCATGAAAGGCACATCGAGGTAGTAATTGATCTCTATCCATTGATTCCATTGCGACCTGCTCGGCACCTCGAAAGATGAACTAGACATATTGCCTTTTAGCTTTTTCCATATGTTTGAGGCAGTTGAACTGACTCATGCTTGTTACTTTGTTGAGGTAGATCTTTTTGTTTCACTTCTGCAGTCAATTTTTTTGTAATATTTATAAATTTTTAAAAAAAAACTCATTATAAACATGAGTATAGGTCTTATAAAAATCAAGATAGACTGCTTCATCTATTCCCTCGAAGGCGCCCTGCAAATCAAATAATTTTCTTCGAGAATCTAGAATAATAGCAAAACAACAGAGATGTGGAATAGCTTGAAAATATTTTATTTTTCTCTATTGGTTCTATAATGGTTTGTAAAATATAATTATCTCTGTTTTCTATGAAACTGTTAGCAATAGTCCAAAGCCACTTGATGATTAAGTAAGAAGTTGGGTAGTACATACAGGATAACATGTTGGTTGCATTGTAAAAAAAATCTAAAATTGATGAAAATAATGGGCAGCTTCTCAATCCACATCATGAACTAACGGTTTACCATTATTGCAATTGACGAATATGGTAATAATGTGTTCGTAGTCTTTGCATCTCTCCAGCATAATATACATAGAGTTCCATCTAACATTCATATCAAAGTTGAATCTTCTTGGTAGCTTATAGTTGGCCCTTCAGAATTCTGAGAACTGGACAAACCTTACAGTCGAACTTGTAACAAAATCAACAACAACCATAACATTCCAGTTGCATTTTCAGATCTACCAATGTATCTAACAAGATCTTCTGGAGGTGGAGTTGCAAGTATGTGAGTACCAACAATGGCTCCGATGTAATCTTTAAAATATGGCCACATCCTATTATCACCCCTAATTCTACTATGAACAGTAGAAAAATTAGGATCCTTAGGTTGTATAAAATCCTTCGATATCTTTACAACACAATGTAGTACCTCATTAAATTTTCAAGAAATTGTATCACCAGAATGCTTGAACCATATCTGTGCCCTTCGATTCGATTTACAACCACCGCATATATATATAGGAAACCTTTTTTGGTACTCCTAGGAGTACATACTCCCACCTCAAATATACCACTTAAACGAATGTATTATACTCATTTATCATTTTTGGTATACTTCAATAATAATTCTAAAATACTCCAATATGATATAGTTGAAAAAATTTTATTGAAACCCTTTATTTTTTGTTGTATAGACTTTTCCATATGAAAAAGGAGAATATACATAAATTATGCTATAAAGAGTGGACTTTGATGAAATTTGTCATGGAAATCACTTTGGAGTATCATATAATCAATATTAGAGTATACTCAAAGTGATAAAGAGGTATAACAATATCATTTAAATGGTATATTGACAGTGGGAGTACATACTCCCAGGAGTACGAAACCATTTTCCTATATATATATATATAGAGGTGCCTCCATTGAGTGCATATGAGAGGTAGATTTTAAACCATAAGTGCTCACAAGAAGATCATGCAACTTGTAGAAAAGTCTAGAGTTGTAACGACCCCCATTTTTTCATAGGATGCAAAAATGGAAATCTAATGTGCTTGCAGTACTAGTCCTTGGATCTGTAGCTGGTACGCACATTTACAACAATTGGAATTACAACCATACATTGTATTAATTAAGCGGAAACGAATAAATATATAAATCTTACAACTGAGAGTATATAGTAGCAAAAGAAGCAAGGCCTTGTAGTGTGCCCATCCATCCTGCAGGCAACTGACCAGGCACAAATCCCTAGAAAAGATCACGTTGAAGAATTTCTCGCAACCTGCGACGAAACAAATACTTCGGAGCATCGCTAACTTCACACCTAAAAACCACAAATTAAGCAAGGGTGAGTACTTTCGTACTCCGCAAGACTTAAGGTGGTATTTGCAAATGCATAAATGCAAGCCAAGTCAAAGGAGGCTACTACAGTTGATTTGCATAAAGCGAAATTGAATTTGTAAATCAAGTTATTTGCAAACGAAATTTGTAGGAGCAAGTTTAATTGATAACAAATAAGTAAAGCATAAGTAACACTCACAGTCCTCCATAACGTGAGCGACGGATCATCCAATTCCTGAAATCCATCAATGTCGACCCTTTGACATAAAGCACAGTTGCTAAACAAGTTCAAACTAGAACCCATTTTTAGAAAATACCAAAGCCTAGCATTGGAATGACTTCACCAAGTGCCCATGACCGCGGGCGTGGCTAATCGATTAGATTTATACTCTGCAGGGGTGTACAACTTTACCCACAAGTCATGACCTTTTCTTTTTGCCGCACGCTTCCATTCCCACTTGGCGTGTAGCCAGAATGTTCATGACGAAAACCTTTACATTACCTAGGTTAACTTTGCACCAGCACCGGGACGTTAAGCCCTCGCCATAAAAACAGAAACACTCACACAACACATGGTTCCTTTCACGTAACACCCAACACACCGTTTCTGTACCATGGCAAGGCGTACACCGTTGTATTGGCAAGCATGGCTCCCAACACCTTGGTGAGGGCACCCCGTCGAGCAAACCTTAAAAAGGAGAGCCCGTACTACTTCGACCTTTCAAAATGCAAAGTTGAACTAGATAACTTAATTGGTTTAAGGATGCCCCATAACAACACTTGTGGTTTGCACGGATTTCTTGGATCAATAGCGTCCCATTGCTCGGTCCTTAAACTGACACGGGCGATACTTCACCCTACACAACGTGTAATTCCTTTGGCACATCCAGCTATTGCCAATAATCACCCGCATCAAAACCATAGTTTTATTTTGGGTTTTTAATCAAAAGACCAACAACCAACAGTGCCATTTTCAATGTTTTCAGGAAACAATTTTAATCTGATTATTTACATCATTGATTCTAAAGCATGGCTAAGCATGAATAATATGAACGCATATAGCCATGATGACATTTAGTAATGCCTATCCTCAATCTAGGGTTATCAAGGTTCACATGTCCATAATTAACAAAGAAGGTTCATGAGACAACAGGTATAACTACCAGTACCACAAAATAGCAAGTTTACAGAAAGTAAACGCATGCATAGAATGGTTTAGTAAAACAAAAGAAAATTAAATACTGGGATCAATATGATCAAAGGGGTGCTTGCCTTGCTTAATTCGTGTTTACGGCAAAGACGAGGATTGCGGTTGACGATGGCGATGACGAAATCAAAGACGTCGGGTTCTACGCGTCGATCAACGGAAATATAGCAAATAATAAACTTTAATAATGGCAAAAAGAAAATAGATAGCAAGAACAAATAAAACTCTTCACAAGAAACAGGGATTGCTCTTTTATGAATTTATAAATTTTATTTTATGAATTCAAGATGCAAAAATTGGTTGGATTAATAGAATTAATCATTAGTGGCAAGGTTTATAGATTTTACTATTCTCAATATGCTTTTCGCAACTTTATTACTTACGGGTTTTGCTCTGTTAGGATTCAGATTCAAAGCAAGATAAAGTAAGAATATTTTTCTAGATTACCGCAGATTATATTCTAAAGATCATTTCTAGGCTATTCTTCACAAAATTTGGATTTAGACGTGATGTTTTACGGGCTACTGAATAGGCTTAAATGATCACATTAGACTATGAGTGAATAGTTCTTCATCTTTGATTAATTTTGCATAGAATTAGCTTTACGCAGGTTAGATCTGTTGATTTAGGCTACTGGCCTTATTTGCATGATATTTGAGAAGGTTCTGGTGATACAAATAACTTAACTACAGGTTTCCTTATCATTACAGAGAGCGCTTACTCAAATTATAAAGTTCAGAAATCATAATACTTTAGGTTATTCTGTTAATAGGATTTATATTTAAAGCATGACGAAATAAGATTGTTTCTTCAGAATAGGATAGTCTATACTTTGGAGAGCACTACTGGGCTAATTTCATAAGTTTTAGGATTTGGACAAAATATTATATTCATCGCTAGAAAAGCTTATGTGGCATTATAAAATTTACGAAATCGGCGAGAAAGTGAAGTTTACGATTATCACTTAGGGGTACTGAGTTAGCTATATCTCATTGATAAGCAAGTTGTAAATAAGATGTTTTTCTAGGATATGATAGCATGAACTTTGTACAGTGCTTCTAAACTGGTTTTGCTGATTTTAGTATTTAGATGAGTTTGCTGATTTTAGCATTTAGATGAGTTATTTTATTAACTGATGAAATAGTATAAATGATCACAACGCAAATGCTAAATCAGTCATGTTTCAGTTTAAGTTTGTGACTACACTATACATGATCCTTTATTCATTTTTCAGGTATTAGCATGGTAAAATCCTAGGAATGTTTTAAAGTTGGTTTTGCATTATTTGTTACCAATCACAATAGCTTTCATATTTATTTGCTGTTGTTATTTGCATTTCCTTTTACTAAAAGATTGCAAACTAAGTTCTATTTTAAATATTTTTACATACATAGGTCCTTACTGTTTCCAGGAACTTCATATAAATTATTTCATCATTTTATGAGCTTTTATGCTTTTGTTTTCACTAATGGTCAGATTAAGGTTTACTAGTGATCATAAAGCAAATAATTTAAAGTGAGTTCAACATTTAAATTTTTTGTATATTTGAGTTTATTATGGTTCCAGAGGCACATGAAAATTTTATCTTATGGTTTTAGGAATTATATTTTTCACATGCACAACAATGACCATAATAGTATTTATCTTATTTTTAGATTTAATAATCGTATTGTAACTCAAAATTAAATATTTTTGCATATCTGAATTCATCCTGGTCTATTCATCATATGAATATTTATTTTATCATTTTATACCTTCTTGTGCACAAATTTGAAGTAAAGACCATATTATGGTTTTAATCAAAGTTTAATTCAAAAATGATTTTGTAGTTCAAAAATTAAATATTTTTACATATTTAGATTCTTCCTAATTTTAGATGAATATAGAAATTTGTTCCATTTAATTTGGATTAAAATTGCATAATATATTCAAGATTAAATATTAACTGACTTGGAAAATGCATTGAAAATTGGAAATACGCTTTTGGAGCTGGAAAGCGTATTTTACTGCTTCACTGGAGTGCTTCGCTCTGTCGGCGAGGATGGCCAGCATGACAGTGACCAAGCGAGCAATGGCTAGGGTGCAGGCGAGGAACTCAGCGATCTTCCATGACAGCGAGAGGCACGAGGAGCAAGAGCTCGACGAGGCGCTTCCGGTCTTTGGAACCGATTAATGGAGAGAAACCGGAGCAAGCTAGCGCCGAGCTCAAGCGGCGGCGGCAATGGTGGACCGGCGGAGAGGAAGAACTAGGGCAAGGGAGTTCAAATGGGTAGCATTTTCAGCATCAGGGAGTCATAGAGTTTCCATTTTTGGGGCTAGTTCGGTCGAGAAAGCACTGGGCTGAGCTGCCATCATCGGCCGGCCATGGAGGAGATGAGCTCACGGCGGCGGCGACATTTCGCATGGAGAAGCTCAAATATTTTTGAGGGGTATTGATCCTTAGAAGGTGTAGATGATGTATCCGGAAGTAATTTGGAAATGGATTCTTATTTCATGTGAATCGATTTCGGTTTTGAGCTTGGAAGCTCTCTAGCAATGGTGGAAAAGAGAGTGAGCTTCATGCGCGCTGGCTGGGGAAGAAAGGGGAGAGGTGAGGAGAAGACGAGCACTGCCTCTGGTGAACACAGTGCTCCTTTTATAGACGAGAGACTGAGCGGATGAGCCGGCCTTGGTTGAGCTTGTCTCGGGTGGGAGCTTCACCGAATACGACAGGAAGAAATGGCGAGCTGGCTGGTGTTTAATTGCTGCGATAAGGCGCGGAAAGACCAAAGCTAAGCGTGGCTGAGCTGAGATGAGGCTAACACAGCGAAGAAACCAGTTGGCGAGGCAGTTCATCGAATTGAGCTCGCTGACTTTGGCGTCGGGAGGCTTCTCGGTCGTGCGCACAGAGAAAGGTGAGGAGGAGAGAAAAGCTAAGCCTGACGGGTGGGCCTGGGGATCACTGTCAGTGACTGGACTCATCCGTTGCGCGCCAACAGAACGGAACGGGGTAAGGACGATGGCCCACATGTCAGCGAAGGGTCAAAAAGGAAGAGGACGGCTTCGGTTCACTCAGTGTTGTCTCTGAATTTATTGGGCTGTCAATTGAGAGTAGAAAATTTTCAAACTTTTTGACCTGGGTATTTGGACAGATTTTGACGCATGGTAAAATTTTGGAGTAAAAATGAGTTACCGAAAAATTAATAATATTCCTACAACAGTGACTGTTCCTAAATTTTATTTCGGATTTTAATTTTTCTTTGAAAGTAAATAAAGTTTATTATTTTTTAAACTTTGTTTTTAAAATGGATTTGAGCTAAGAATGCTTCTGTAAAATTTTCAAGCCAAAATATGGTTCCATTATTTTATAAAAATTTTGATATGGCAATTTCCATATTTTTAGAGTTTCTGTTTTTAAATTTTATAAAGTTCTAAATAACATTATTAATTTATGAAATTTTTACCAGAGGTATATATTGCATTTATTTTTTCATGGTAATTTTTACAGCTCCATTTGTGGCTCCAAAATATTTTATAAATTCTGACAATGCATCATTTTGATGTAAAAGTTGTCTTTTCATTTTATCTCTTCATTTCTTTATGCATAAAATTTCAATTGCTGGCTAAAGCAATTTACTCACATACTCAGGGTTCTCATGGCAATTTTCTAAATTTTTACTTTTTATCTTTTTGCCTTTTCTTCTTTTCATTCTTCATTGCTCATTTATTTAATTTTTCTCACAACACAAAAATCCAAGAAAATCCAAATAAAGCAAACAACATTCAGAAAATCCAAAAATATTCACAATCAAATTTAAATATCATATTTTTACTGTTCTAAAATTTTCAGGCTGTTACAAGAGTTCATGCGAAACATGTTGCAACTTTCTCCAAGAGTCCTCAAACTTTTCATCACCCAACCATATCCACTTAATTCTGAAGTTCTAGGTTCATTTTTTTCATAACACTTTGAGAAATAACTTATCATGATAGACGCAGCACAAATTAGGGATGACATGACCTATTGTCGTCGCCTCATCAACTCTATAAGGAAATCATGATCATCCTCATCATCACTCCCACCACTTTCACTTTCACAAGACATCTGAAAATGAAAATGACAACATAGCAACATCAATATATCAAGATAGCAACACAATAAATTCTGAACAACAACAAAATAGTTTTACAATAGATAGATAGTCTCAAAGACAAATAAAAATCTCAATAATACAACACAAGTATGGCTATCTAATGTCCATACTTGGCAACATACTTCCTTACTAGCCAACCAAATCATTCTTCTGTGTGTCCAAGGTCATAAACATTTTCCTTTCAGCCCTCTTGATAAATAGTTCAATCACAATGAAATACTCATTAGTCCCAACCATTGCACCACAATCCTTCACCATAGCCATGACATCCTTTATGCTAAGGCTCGTGGGGTCTTCCCTTTTAGAGAATGATTCAAAAGATGCAACAGATTTTTCATGACACTCAACAATGTGCGTCATTTGGTCCTGCATCCAATGTCCTCCACCAGTCTTCGGTTTTTTCCTCTTCTCGTTGCTAGAACCACATGCTCTCTTTCCTTTCTTGTCAGCAATATGCGATACATCTTCCTGATCACTGTCTTTGTCATCATTCTCATATGCATCCTCTTCTAGATCAATATCAGTAGATGCATGTTGAAGAATCCCCTGGAGGATTCCAGTGGTCCTCTCCAGTGTTTCAAAGATCTTCGAACATCTCCCTCATCAGCTCCTCATTTTGAAGACCTCTTTTTTGGAACTTGATACAACCTTTCAAGTTCTATCACTGTGAGACAAAAATGTTAGAATTTAATAGAAATTTGCAGCCAAATATTCATGCATGCAATACAGAATGAGTAGTCACCTTATTTGCATTCTTCCACAATTCATCGAAGGTGTCAAGTGTACCCCTCGCATGGTCCCAACCTAGACCGGTCTCTCTTTTCAATAATTTCTTCCATATACCATACTTAATCTTCATTTTGTCCCATTTGTTCTTAATTTGTTGTTTTTTGTATTGCAACCCAGTCTTTTCTTCAAATTTGGCAATCACAGTAACATAACCTACTTTGTTCAAATGGGTACTTGAATGATTTCCAGCCCTAACTTGTTCAACAAATAACTCACAAACTACCCTAGTTTTCTCATCGATCCACTTAGCATTTCCTGCCATCTGCATTAGACCTATGTCATATGCCCGACTTCATGAGGAGATGTTTAGTGTACTGTAAAACAATATCATTCTAATAAATGAAATAAAAGAATAACACAATACACTGAATACCCTTCACTTTATCAAACTCTGAAAGCTCTCTTGATTCTGCACAGTAGGTAATACATTATTTGTGACACTCGTTTTTGCGATCTGCTTGGAGAGCAGCAACATATGATTTACCATGTATGGCTAGTTTTGAGACTTGTTGAAGGTTGCTTGATGAGCCTATCATACACACTAACCCAGCACTTCATTGCTGAGCACGAGAGGTCTAAATCTCTCTCAGTGCAACACTTCACATCACACTACGAAGACATCAGTCAGCTTGCTAAATACCAACTAGTTACCATGTCCGACACAACAAAAGACGAAACTAGTACGACAACCGGCACGCGTGATCGGCCTGCTGTAGACATGCCCAAATGGGTGGCCCGGCACAGCTTGGTCCAATTAAAAATCGGCACGGCCTGTTTCAGCCCGAATAATAAAAGGGCTGCGTCGTGCTGGCCCACAGGTCAAGGAGCCGGCCCAAGCATGGCCGGCAGGGATAACGGGCCATGCCGTGCTGGCATGGGACTAACGGCATAATGTGACCCGTCTTGCCCGTTAGCCTGTTAGCGTCAAAAGAATTAAACTAATCCATAAAAAAATTAGAAAAATAGAAAAAATATGGAAAAATGCAGAAAAATATGAAAAATTCAGAAAAAATGAAAAAAATTAGAATAATTATAAAAACTTGAAGGATGCAGAAAACTTTTTAAATATATATATAAATTAAGAAAAAACTAAAATATGAGATAAATTCTAAAATGAGACAAATATTTTGAATTAAATAATGAGCTTTATTGATGTTTGGCTGCCTCGTTAAAAACTTTGCCAAGTAAAAACTCAACACGAGAAAACCTTGACAAAGAAAAAAAAGTACAACTTATAGCTAAGTGATATAGAAAAAAAGTGAATATTACAGTTATTCTTCCTCATTATCTAGATAAAGATTTTCAAACGTCTCCGCCAGCTCAACATTTTCTGCAGTATGTTGAGCTCGTTGATCAGCTCATCTTTCACAATGAGAAGTATTTCCACCATCTCACTTATCAGATTTGTTCTTCTCTCCTCGATTATTCTTTCAGATATATAGACCGAAAGCAGACTCTGAAGAAACCGTGGAGATAGGAACTGTTAACACATCCGTGCTAATATGGAAAGCACCGGATATGTTATCTTGTGCTCATGCCACTACTACAAAATGTTGAAGTCCTTCTCTTGTTGCTCTTGACAGTTGACAGTGTCGCTATTGAGATAGGCAGCTAACTCCCCACCACTTGATGTGTCCGAACTTGTAGTTGAACTCCTTGAGGAAGAGCCACCTGCACCTCATATCTTTCCTCATGCATTTATCTTCTTACCTACTGTGGGTGCTGGTGGAGGTCACTGCATGTGAAGTCCAGTAAACTTGCGATCATACTTATCATAAACTTGAGATAAGTTAGCACGGACATTTGAAAAAATTACTAGAATAATCAGTACCTACCGCATCACTTAGAAGTGAGAGAACATTAGAGAATCCTCGAACTTTAGCTCTAGAATCTAAAATAAATGGAAATGCACATAACATAGGAATTTCTTGCCAATATTTCAAAATTTTAGTTGTCATAGCATAAACAACTTCACCCAAGATATTATCATTTTCGTGGCTCTTTAAGTGGGTAGCAATTTCTAAAATATGATGCACAATTAAAAGAGAAGTTGCGTAGTAAACTCTAGACAAAGTAACAGTGGATTCATAAAAAGTTCTAAAAATGACAGTAGGTATTTAGCAATATACCAATGTTGATCTGTGAGTAGCGGTTGACCATCCCGTGTACGACAGTGTGTGTTAATAAAAAAGAAAATGTGCTCTTATATGGTATGAGATTCTTAAGCATCAAGTAAGTAGAGTTTCATCTAGCAGGCATATCCAAACCAAACTTACGCGGACGCACATTTATTGCAATACAATAAGTTTTATATGCTGCTACTCGTTGATTAGAATTACCTAAGAAAGATATTGCAGTGCGAAAAGGTTCAAGATACTGATTTAACCTCTTCAAACCAGATATAACTATAAGATTAATAATATGGCAAGCACAACGCTAATGTAATAAGAAAGATTCAGCATATGAATTGAAAAGCGAAGTAAGAATGTTCATGGAAGGAGTATTTGCAGAAGCATTATCTAATGTTATTGCAAAAAATCTTATCACTAAGGTTAAAATCTTCCACAACTTTTACAATACAATCAACAATATTTTCACCGGTGTGTGCTACATCAATTAATTTGAATTCTATAATTCTCTTTTTTAGTTACCATTCATTGTTTACATAATGAGCAACTACACTAAGGTGATCTTCTTTAGCTCTACCTATCCATATATCAGATATCAAAGAAATAGAAAAAGTACAGATACTAAAATTTTCTTTTAGCTTATTGCGACAATTATTATAATATTTAATCAAATCTCTAATTGTTGTCTGTCTAGAAACTGCAGAAAACCTAGGATTATGAGCGGTTCTAATATAGTTTTCAAACGCATCTGACTCACCAAAGTTTAAAGGAAGATCTTGAGAAGCGATTAAATGACAAAGAGATTTACAAGCTACCTCAGGATTGTAGTCCAATTACGTACCGTATTGTTGGGATTGTACTGCAGCTACGCCTGTCTCAAAGCAATCCTCCTTTTTTTCTATAGCTCTCAGCATGCCTCTTCAAGTTCTCGTACCACCTGAAGATTTCATAGTTAATTTGTGCTTACAAAATTTACAAACAGCATACCTACTCTGGACGCCATCTGATGTCTCAAAAATCTGCTCGAAATCTTCCCAGACTTCTGATGTATTGCGTCTTGTTCTTTTCGCCCCAGTGCTTGCCAACGCAGTAGCACTTGTAGAGCCTGAGGATGGCACAGCTCCTGCAGCTTCTCGCGATTCATAGGATGCAAGAAGCTTCTCGGGTGAAATCTCAAAATCAGAAATTGGGAAAGACGGAAAATCGCCATGCTTCATAAAACAAACTGGAAAAATAATTACGCTATTAGTACTAAAATATGATTTAAAATACTAACAAAATTAAAAAAATCACAATTATTACCTTGATTTTGACAGAAGTCGGAAGCCGAATTTCGGAATTTTAGATTTTTGGCAAAACTATTTTGAATTTTGCTAAATTACCACCAAGGGCAAAATAATTTACACAAGAGAATGAATAGAAGGGAATGTAAGATTGCTGGTGTAGAAATGGGGGGCAGCCACCTATTTATAGGACAAAAATTGGGATTTTTTTCAAACTTTTTTAGATTTTTTTTCAAATTTTTTAAGCCTCCAACGGCTATAAAACGACAAATTTTCAAACTAAACAAGCTAAACAGGCCGTGCCTACCCCTAATCGTACCAGGCTGAAACGGGCTATACTGTGCCGGCCCACCATGTCGCGGTGCCGGCCCATGCACAGCACTGATGAGTGAGCCGTGCCAATACGACCCGTTTACGGTTGGATTGTGGCCTGATAGGCCTACTTGAAGCATCTAAAATAAACTAATTATTGGGTCTTCAGCTGAATGGGATGATTATTTTTTTTGTAATGCAGTCTATCACGATGACAAGCTATCCTGAGGAGATGGGCCACTAGTGCCTTATGTAAGATCTGGACGCCCTATGTGCTTTTGTCCTTGGTTGTCTCTGTTTTATTAGGTCAACTTCAACAATAAATGAGTAGATAATATGGGAAAAAAATTGACACCGGAATGATTTTCAAAAAGGCCTTTAATGGAGTACCGATTTTGGCTGTCAAACCACACCTTTCATTGTAATGTAATTTGGACTGTTAATCGGATACCAAACCAGTTAGTTCATTTCTGAACTAATAATTCTAGGTTTAAAGTCTCGGACCCAATTCCTGTGGAGGAATTCAGATTACAAAATCAGCTTGCACAGTCTTTATAGGCCTTGTACTACTCCATAGGATTAGTGAAAGAACAAGAACCAATACAAGGGGTTTGCTCAGATCTGGCGGGAAGAGAGGTCGGGGGAGGACGGGTTGCCACGAAGAGCAGGGTGAACTACGGCGCCGAAATTATGGTTATGGGTGTTGGTAGCTAACCTTTGCGGGAGGAATACGAGGGGGTGTGTAGTGTCGCCGTGGACGCCGGGTCGCTACTCATGGAAGCCACTCGCGGCTCTTTCAAAAAAGAAGCCACTCGCGGACGCCGGGTCACCGCTCCTCCATGCTGGGTCACTGCTCGTGGATGCCGCCGTGGACGCCGGGTCACCGCTCGTGGACGCCGCCTTGCAGCTCGTGGAAGCCGCCGTGACGTTGAGTCGCTACTCGTCGCCGTGCATGCCACGGCGTGGACGTCGAGGCTCAGGGGCATAGCTAGTAGTTGGCACAGTTGTGCTACGGCACAATCAATGCTTCAGCCCACCGTGTATTCTTTAGCCTACGTACACACAGTCAGCAGGAAAATAGAACGTCGCAGACTCGCAGTCACTACTGGTTCGTTCAATACTTCAATTATTCTTCGTTGTTGAGTAGCACCTCGGCTCATGTGCTAGTGCGTCAGGCAATTAGATTTGGATTGTGCTTTGTGCTTGTGCGGCAAAAAATTGAATTTGGATTTTTGGATCACAACAGGTCGCATGGCATTTTGTGTTTATGCGGTTGTATTTTCTTTCTTAGTTAGACCAATCTTGCCTAAAATTCTAGCTACGCCACTGCCGAGGCTTGGATGTGCAGTGCTCGCCTGGTCTTGAACAGAGGCTGGATGCGAATGGGGTTTGGGGGCAGGGTGAAACCTTCAGACAGTGGGTTTTCCTGTGTTATTTTACGGGTAAATACTACCAACTTGGAGGGGTATTCTCATTTGGATGCACAGGCTCCTCACGGGAATCAGCCAAAAGTTGCTCCTCAAGTCCAGTTCAGTTCACAGGAGCGCTCCACTAGATCTTTGAATCCAATTTCATGGGAGCTCGCCCGTTCGGCTGGACTCCGGGTGCTCTGGCTGGGAAGTCAGGAGCAGGAACAGTACCGAACGTGCTCTAACTATGTGAATAATTTGTTGAACAGAAATGTTTCCTATCCTAGCATATTGATAATGCATCAAACATCTACTTTTCATGGAGCATGTCGTTTGGCCAATATTTGGTTAGGAAAGACAAAGCCCTTCTGAACTGATTCCATTGGCTAGATGCAGTCACCACGTTTTTTTTGTTTGTACTTTCTACTGCAATTTGTGTTAAGAGCTGCAGATAGTTCATCCTCTATGTGTCTATGTCATTGCAGTTTGCTCTTTCCCTTAAGTGGAAACTAATCCTTTGACTTGGAGTCATGGACTCAAAAATGTGGCCTAGGTGTATTTGCTTAGCAGTTTGTACACTGTACAGGTGTGTCCCAGATTGTTTAGTCAGCTAACAAGCTCAGAGCAGTGTTCTTGAGGAAAATTTCATATATGCTTTCGGTAGCTCGGTGATCTCTTTTCCTAAATTCAGAGCGGAGTGATCCATTCCTAAATAGATTTCTTCAGGAAGCCTCTCCATGTTAGCAGATTTTTTATGGGTTGATGATTGGACTTTAAGAGATGCTACCTAGGATCAGTGATGTCAAGGTTTGCTGCCATTATGATGTATCGCTACATGAATGAAGTTGTACAATGTTTCCTTTCATGGTGTTCTGTATTACTGGTTCATGGAAACTTTAGTTGCCTTTTAAAGTCATATATCTGTTACTGATTTGTACACGTGTATGTACAAGCATGGCCGTCTCACTGTTATTGGCCCCATCTAGGTCTAACCATTGTTTTTTTTTTTTGCAGGGTTAACCACATCAAGCTAATTAATTCAATCCGGATGCATCTATACGAGGGTACCAGAAACATGGGAGATGGCAAGCAAAGATAGAAGAACTGCAGGGAACAAGGCACCTTCAGTAACCTTATTTTTCTTCGCAAAAATACTGAACTGAAGGTTCCAATGCTTAGGAATCTATTTTATGTTTAGGAATATACAAGAACAATGGCAATTTGATGGTCTCCTGCAACGGTGGCTTAACCAGATACGAGCCGCTGTATGTTCTACATTTGAATATATCTATTGCAAAGTTTATTTCTCTTCACAAAAATACTGAGACTGGGGCCTGAAGGCCCCACTGCTTACTTTTTCGCGAATGTAACAGCCCGAAAATTATAGAACAGTAAAAATATAATATTTGAATTTGATTGTGAATATTTCTGGAACTTCTGAGTATTGTTTTCTTTATTTGGATTTTCTTGGATTATTGTGTTGCAAACAAAATCAAACTAAAGGAAAACAAAGAATGAAGAAGAGGAAAATGCAAAATGTAAAAAGTAAAAATTTAGAAAATTGTCATGAGAACACTGAGCATATAAGTAAATCATTTTAGCCATAAAATGATATTTCATATATGGAGAAATGAAGAAATAAAATAAAGAGATAACTTTTAAATCAAAACAATGCATTGTCAGAATTTATAAAATAATTATATACCTCAAATGGAGCTGAAAAATTTATCATGAACATATCAATGCAAAATATACCTCTGGTAAAAATATTATAAATTAATAATTTCATTTAATACTTTTCCAAGTTTAAAACAGAAACTCTGAAAATAGAGAAATTGCAATGTCAGAATTTTTATAAAACATTGGAGCAATATTGTGAGCTGAAAATTTTACAGAAGCATTCTGAGATCAAATACTTTATAAAAACAAAATTTCAAAAATAATAGACTTCAATTGGTCTCAACCAAAAATCAAAATCTGAAACAAGTAATTAGGAGCAGTCACTGTTGTCAGAATTTTTATAATTTTTCGGTGATTCATTTTAACCTCAAAATTTTACCAGGCATCAAAATCTATTAACTGACCTTGGTCAAAAAGTTTGGAAATTTCCTACTTCCATTTTGGCAGCCCAATAAAATCAGGGATCAATTCTTTTGGCGCGCACCTCACTGACTGCTGGTCCTCAGGCCCACTCGTCATCTCCCTCTTCCCCCTGTGCTTACGACTGAGCGAGACACTCCCGATCCAGCGCAGCTGACCGAGCCGAGTTCATCCCCCCTCCGTTCTCTCTCCCTTTTCCAGCGACTTCCTCACCTACTCCGGTCCTTGCAGCGTCGCCCAAGAGCTCGATCACTGCCACGAAGCCTCTCGCGCCACACCGCAGAAGCTAAGCCCGCCAGCTCGCCATTTTCTTATCGCTTCCAGTGAAGTTCCCGTCTGAGACAAATGCAACCGAGGAAGGCTCATCCATTGCGTTCCTTCGCTATAAGTTGCACCTCAGAGACCGCAATGAGCCTCTTTCCCATTCCCCTCTACTCTCCCTTTCTCTCCCAGCCTGCACGCATGAAGCCCTGCTTCTTTCCGCCATTGCCAGAGGCCTTCTGAGCTCCGAGCCGAAATCAAATCGGGAGCTAGAGCAACCCATTTCCAAATCCGTCTGAGCCAAAGCATCCTCACAAGATACTGAGTGAAACCCCTCAATAATCCCTGGGACTTCTTTTGCGAAAACTCGCCGCCGCCGAAGGTCTTCTTCTCCGGCTCAGGCGCGCCGTGGGCGAAGCTCCCCGGTGACTCTTCCAGTGAAGCGACCGCAGAAATGGACTCCCTGGAGCTCGTGGATGCTCCCAAGGCTGCCGATTCAAGCTGAATCCTCTCCGGTCTTCGTCTCCGGCAAGCCGCCATTTCCGCCGCCGCCTTTCCTCGGCTGCGCGCTGTTCCGGTAATCCTTCCGACGAAGCAACTCCGCCTCCAGCTGCGCCTTGCCAAGACCGTCCTCCTGTGCAGCCGCCGTCGCCGGAGAACCGCCGTAGAGCCGTCGCCGGTGAAGCCCTAGGCCATCCTCTGCTTTGTGTCTCTGATCGGCGGGACCCTCCAGTCAGCCACACGTGAAGCCTCCAGTGCATCAGGTGAAAGGCGCCTCTCAGCTGCGAAAACGCATTTCCATTCTTCAGAACATTTATCAATTGGCTGAAGTTGCAATTCTGAATATCTTTTGAGATATAGTTCCAATCCCAGTGAAATAAATTTGTATGCTCATATAAAATGAGGAAGAATCTGAATATATAAAAATATTTAATTTTTGAACTGCTGTATAATTATTTAATTTAAACCTTGATTATGGTACTAATATGGTTTCTAATAAGAATTTGTGTATAATAATTAATGAAATGATGAAATCAATATTCGTGAGATTTTAGGATCAGGATGTATTCAAATATTCAAAATCATTTAATTTTTGAGTAACAAAAATTATTATATAACTTTAAAATGAGGTGAACTCACTAATATGAACATTATTGTACATATGAAAAATATAAATGATAAAGTCATAAAATAAATATGAATATGCTTCTGGAATTATAATCAACTCAATCATGAAAATATATTTAATTTTTGATCAATGTTTAATTTATTTACTTTGCAATCATCGTTAAACCTTATTATGGCCATTAACAAAAATAAAAGTATTAAAGCTCATACAATGAGGAAATAATTGGTATTAACTTTCTGGAGTCAATAGAGAACCATTTATGTAAAAATATTTAAAGTGAAACTTATCTTGCATTCTTTGATGCAAGAAAGTGCAACCAACAACAACAAATAAATAGATAATCTATTGCAATTAAAGCTAAAATAATGCCAAACCAACTTTATAACAATTCTAGGATGATACTCTGCTAAAACCTGAAACATGAATCAAAAATCATGCGTAGTGTAGTTGGAAATTAAGTTTGGAACTTGGCCGATTTAAGGTTGCAAATATGATCATTTATGCTATTTCATCGATTAATAAAGTAACTCGTCTAAATGTTAAAATCAGTAAAACTAGTTTAGTAACACTGTACGAAGTTCATACTATCATATTCCATAAAAAGAATCATACTTCGTTAAGGATTGCATATTATTCTTATTAGTTCAAAACCCTTAAGTGTTAACCTTTTGTTTTGCATTCCTGCCGATTCCAAATAGTGTCAACTTTGCAATGCCGCTTAAGCCTTTTCAACAATGAATATAATGTATCAGCTAAAGCCTAAAACTTATGGAATTAGCTTAGGATTGTTATACAAAGTATAAATCATCTTACTATGAAGAAATAACCATATTTCATCATGTCTTGCATACAAATCCACATAGCTTAAAACCCTTAATCTTTAATCTGTCATTCCCCTTTCTTGCCGATTTTGAATAGTATAGTCTTTAAGTATAACATGAACCATTTTAGCGATAAGATTATAGTCTCGCCCAAAATCCTAAAACTTGTGAAACTAGTTTAGTAGTGTTCTTTAAAGTGTAGACTACCTTATTATAAAAAGATAATCTCATTTTGCTAAGGTTTACATGTTAATCTTAATAGCTTAATGACCCTAAGTAATCACATTACTATAGACCGTAACATGAATGAACGAATTGAAGTTTCAATGAGGAATCCGTAGTTAAGTTATTTTTATCACCAGAACCTTCTCAAATATCTTGAAAATAATCCCAGTAGCCTAAAACAGTAGATCTATCTTGCGTAAAACTAATTCTACACGAAATCAATTAAAGATAAAGAACTAATCATTATTAATATAATATGATCGTTTAAGTCTTTTCATTAACCCACTAAGCAGCTCATCTAAATCTGAATTTAGTAAAGAATAGTCTAGAAGTGATCTTTAAGATATGATCTGCAGTAATCTAAGAAAATATTCTTATTTCATCTTTCTTTGAACCTGAATCCTATTATAGCAAAACCTGCAAGTATTAAGAATTGGCAGAAACTCACATTATGAATAGCAAATCAATGAAAGCTTGTAACTAATGATTAATTCTATTAATCTAAACAATCTTTGCATCTTGAATTCGTAAATTAAGATTAATAAATTCATAAAGAGCCATCCCTGTTCTTGTGAAGAGTTTATTTTTTCTTGTTATCTATTTCTTTCACTCTTATTGAAGTTAGTGTTTTGCTGTATTTTCCGTTGTTCGACGAGTAGAACCCGACGTCTCTAGCTTCGTCGTCATCGTCATCCGCAATCCTCGTCTTCGTCGTATAAGCAAGGCAAGCATCCTTTGACCATATTGATCCCAGTATTTTATATTCCTTTTGTGCATCAAATTGTTTTATGCATGCGATTACTTTATGTAAATTGCTATCTTGTGGATCTGGTAGTTACACCTGTTGCCTCATTAACCTTCTTTGATGATTATGAGCATGTGAACCTTGATAACCATAGATTGAGGTTAGGCATTACTTAATGTTATCATGGGTATATGCGTTCATATTATTCATGCTTAGCCATGCTTTAGAATCAATAAAGCAGATGATCAGATCAAAACTTGTTCCCTGAAAACTTTGGGTATGGCACTGTTACTTGCTGGTAATTTTGATTAAAAACCCAAAATAAAACTATGGTTTTGATGCGGGCGATTATTGGCAATAGCTGGGTGTGCTTAAGGGACTGCACGTAGAGTAGGGTGAAGTATCGCCCGTGTCGGATTAAGGACCGAACGTCGTGTTGTATGATCCAAGAAAAACCGTACAAACCACAAGTGTTGGGATGGGGCAACCTTAAACCGATTAAGTTATCTAGTTTAACTTTGCATTTTGGAAGGCCGAAGTAGTGCGGGCATTCCTTTTTAAGGTTTGTTCGACGGGGTGCCCACACCGAGGTGTTGGGAGCCACACTTGCTAATACAACGGTGTACGCCATACTTGGGAAGTTCCAACATTTCTATGCTCTGAGTTCTTCTATAATGGTATGGGTCCAACGTCCCGTCGCTGGTGCAAAGTTAAATTAGGTAATGTAAAGGTTTTCGTCATGAACATTCTGGCCACCGCGCTTACAATTGGATGTGAAGCGTGTGGCAAAAAGAAAAGGTCATGTCTTGTGGGTCCAGTTGTACACCTCTGCAGAGTTAAATCTAATTGATTAGCCGTACCCGCGGTCATGGGTGTCTTGGCGAACTGATGCGAGTTAGATGTTTTATTATTTTCAAAAGGATTGGTTTCATTGGTTTTGCAACTGTGCTTATGTCGAAGGGCTGACATTGATGGATTTCAGGAATTGAATGTTTCGTCGCTCACGTCATGGAGGACTGTGAGTGTTTACCTATGTTTACTTATTTGTTATCAATTAATCTTGCTCTTATAAATTCCGTTTGCAAATAAATTGATTTACAACTTCAATTTCGCTTTATGCAAAATTAACTGTAGAAGCCTCCTTTGAAATGGCCTGCATGTATTATAGGTTTTGCTCAAGTCTTGCTGAGTACGTAAAGTACTCACCCTTGCCTAATTATTATGTAGGTGGTTGAGTTAGCGCGGCTTCGAGCCTCTTTTCGTTGCAGGTTGCGGGATCTTCTTCGACGTGTTCTATCTGGAGTTTATGCCTCGTCAGTTGCCTGCGGGTTCGGTTGGGCACACTACGAGATTTTGCCTCTTTGCTGCTGCTTACTCTGAGTTGTAATAATTCGTTGTATTTATTCGTTTCCGCTTAATTAATATGTTGTATGGTTGTGATTCCAAGTGTTGAAATGTGCGTGCTAGCTACTGATCCAGGGACTAGTACTGCGAGCACATTAGATTTCCATTTTTGGCATCCGTGCTAAAAATGGGGGTCGTCTCAGCGAATCAGATTTGTGATATGGTGACGATTGCAAGATGCTTGAATTTCACTCTTATCGTCCAGAGTAGGATAAAACTTCATTTTGGACTAATCCTAGGTGAGCCTTTCTTTCTGCAGTTACCGCACTTTAGTTAAAGAGATGCCTTGGTTTTAACCTCTTCTAGTGCATATGTTACAGTGAGTGTCAAGATATATTTGGTGTGGGTTGCTTCATAGTATCGTTGAGAGACGAGGTTGGGATACTGAAAGAGCTACCTTCAAGGCTGAAAAGAAGAGTTGAACTGGGATATCTTCCCTCCACGTCACCCATCAGTTGGTCTGATATATCTTATTACCATAATCAGGATTGGTTGCACCTCCCTCTTCAATGATGTATCATTATGAACTGAATATCATATGCAAAACCAAGGGAAGATTGCAAATATTTATTTGGGGAAAACATGTTCTACCACTGATACGAAAGTACAACATCCTTCTTCTGAACAAAATTAATGCTCGGCTTGCAAATAATGGCCTACCCGTGGAGCTTCAGAAACTGAGGTACCATATGTGTATCATGTGGATAATGGAGTCAGTCAGAAACACTTCAAACTTCTAAGCTGTATTTTGTTGATGATTTAGGCTGAGTTTGTTTAGGCTGGAGCTTGAGCTTAGTCCCAACAGTTTTTCTGAAGCTGTTACCAATTTGATGGTTCGCAGGAGTGATGACGACGATGACGATGATCAGACCATCAGTTACCAATGTCTCCAAAGCTATCTTTGAAGAAAAAAGGTACTGGCTCAGAAGTCAGTGGTGAAAAGATGTCCAAAGGAGATGCTGATTTGCAACTACTAAATCCAACTGAACAAGAGAGACGTTCGCAAAAATAGAAAAAAACGCCGGCTCCAAGGCCGCGAAGATGAGGTAGTGAATTTTCTGCTTTCTCACACTTTCCATCTTTCTCATGCCATGCCATGCCAAGATGGTTCATGCATATTCATAGTCCAGCTGGCGCCACATATATCTATTAGTTTCTGTGTTCTTCGAGTTGAGCACACAAACGTTTCTTACACGTTGATTTTTTTTCTTGTTTTTGAATCATGATTTTTTTTTCTTGTTAGACTTTAGAAAAGTTACAAAAGTTCACGGCTTCCTTTCTCAATAAGAATCATGCTGCTGATAACATGTAAACAAAGGCTGACGATGAGGAGGATTACACAGGGTGGCACACCAACCGTCTGATCTACATATCTGAGTCTTCTAAAGTAGAGGCTGCCACCTTCTCCTGCCCTTGCTCTGCTCTTTCGCGCACATAGAGGGGAAATAGATGCATGAACTGAAATATGATCTTTACAAGGTGGAATGGCTAGGAAAGATAATCCAGATGACTATGCATGTAGTGATTGATCCTCCTCTGGAGAACACAAAACTAAAATTTGAATATCCTTCATAATCCGTATTGTTGTGCCATTCTTTCATGGTTAATATTTTTGTCTTCTGATTTATTTCTGGGTGCATTTCTTAGCTGATTCGAAAAGATGGAATCGGTTGTGTCACCGATACATGGTGTTAGTGCGGTCGCAGCTCTAGATATATCCATTTCCCTGCCCTTGAAACAGAGGCGCCTCTTTTGAGTAAGCGCTTTTTTCCTTCATTAGAGATAGACTTCATGTGGTTCTGAAGTAATGATTACCTAATTATTTATTACTACTTCAGCACAAATGCAGAATTACATGGTATATTGCTGCTGGTCACTTATGTGAGTTACTGAGTTTTAGAGCTGCTTTGAGCTTACTGAACCAACCTATTGGACTTTCCTAGCTATTCTATTTTTCATGGATTTGGGCATGAAGATATTGCTCATAGATTATGACTTCATAGAATGCAGCTGTGTCCATTATGAAGTCTATTCCCAGCCAGATATTTATAGCGCTCCATCCAAATTTGAGAACATGCATGTAGCCAGATACATTGCTACTGCTATTTCATTTCGGTTCTTATGTTTTCTGCATAATTGTGCTTGAAAGATAACCGTGTCCTAATCTTTATGCTGTTTGTACTAAAGATATTGAAGCCCTCTTCTTACTATGGTTTAGACACATGTAGAATCTATATTAGCCATACTCTAAGGACATAAAAATTTAAATTAAATTTTACCAGTCCGACGTAGCGCAGCGCACTTCCCATCCTAGTACATATCATACGCAATGGAAAAAAGAGAGACGCGTTACAAATGCATGCACGTAACGTATATTGAGTATGAACACAGATCGAATCACTTCGATATCATTATTCAAGTACCTGTGTATAGCCGCTGAATAATCGTTCATGAATAACACGAAACTATCGCCGGCCGCGCGCGCCGCCGCCGACCCGGGCCCGGCGCACGCCTGCAAGCGGCGTGGTGAACTGGTGCTGCTCCTGATTAAGTCTTGCCCGAAGTTTTCTTCTTCGCTCTCTCTCTCTCTCTCTCTCTCTCTCTCTCTCTCTCTCTCTCGGGGAACAAGCTAACTCCACCTATATTTAAGTACTGCTGCTTCAAAAATGTTTTGAGTTCTCTTAAGTCTTAACCCAGTTGATTCATGAAACCCGTCTTAGGATCTTGGGAAACAATCTCTCTGACAGGGAAGCATCTAAAAGCACTGCTCAAATTACAAGTTTCAGCGTATGGCATCAGTTGCGTCGTCCAAAAAATGACATCGATGAAAAATTAGACTTAATTACTAGATGGAGGATATTTTGAAAAGTACTGACAAGTGATATTCATACACAGAAACTTCTTGTTGTTTCCAAGAATACGCAGGAGCTCTGCGTACGTATCATTTTATCGGTATGTAGGAAGATATACAAACTCCGTTGTGAGCTGACAAAGATTACAAGCAACCTGCTAGAAACAAAAGCCTATTCTCCGGTAAATATACCACCAATTATCAAAGGAACGAAAATAAACGACTACAATGAGAGAATTAAGTCTTAAAAAAATCGACAGAACTACAGGATAAATCTCTCGGGAACAGGCAGCACAAAACTGTTGGAACAGTCAGAAAATTTTTTATTGGCCTTCGCAACTGACTAGCTAACAAACTCTATCTGCTAACAACTAACTTAAACATATCGAAACTCTATCCTGACTTTAACGTAAACTTATCTGCATGCAAGCTATGTCAAGATTATCTCTAACAAAAACATCGTGTTCCAACTTTGAATACATAAGAGCTCATGCTTAAGATGTTTTACTAAAGCGGAGACCCCATCTCACTACAATTGCAATTGCAAACCCAAAACCAAATCCCGGTCCAGAAAAGAGGAATAGCATAATGTCTGCCGATTTCTTCTTCGAAGGACGCGTCACCGCATTCACCGTTGTTATGTTGCTGCATTCTTTCGACAATGGAAACCCGCACAAACCGTCATTTCCCAGAAATGAACTATTAGAGAATGTCATGAAATGAGGTGATTCTGGTATACTTCCTTCCAGCTTGTTGTGGGATAGGTTCAATGTCGAAAGGAAGTCAAGAGATGCTAACTCCCGTGGAATCTCTCCTGAAAGCTCGTTTGAGGACAGGTCCAAAGACTCCAGTTGGCCCAAACGACTGAGCAAAACAAGTTCCCCAACAGCTTCAGGGATGCTACCATGGAATGCATTATTCGAGACATCAATGAATACAAGGGTTCTTAATATCTTAGAAAATGTCATGTCAGACCCTTTGTATGTGAGTGCAACAGTATATTGATATGTTTCTCCTTCAAATGCCACATGGTGATGCATAACCAATGACGCATTTGAATCTCTTAATATCATTGACTTCAACTTCTTAAACCATTGGCTTTGGGGCATTGGGCCAGAGAAATTGTTTGAGGATAGATCAACAATTCTTGCACTTGCAAATTCACAAGTGCTTTTCTCTTCTGCAAGAGACTGCGCAACCTGTCCAAAGAACTTGTTGGATTTCAGGACAAGGACTTGGAGTCTATGAAGAGTACTCAGCCAACATGGAAAAGAGTCAGTAATTTGATTGTTTCCAACGTCAAGAACCTGCAAGTTTTTGCAAGGAACCAAAGATATGGGCAACCGTCCTTCAATCCAGTTGCCACCAAAATTTAATGCTTCAAATGGGCAGCCTTCGTTGATGTTGTCTGGCAACTCCCCACGAAGTTGATTTCCTTTTAGGTTTAATCCTTGCAGTCCATTAGCATTCTCCATCAAACAAGAAGGGCTTGATCCATTGAAGTTGTTGTAAGAGAGATCTAGGACTTGTATGTTCGTTTCACTGCAAAAAGATGGTGGAATTTCTCCAGAGATGTTGTTTCCATGGGCATTGAAAAGGGTAACATCACTAAGTTGAGAACCTATTGTTTGAGTAGTCAAGCACCCATGCAGAGCCTTGAGGTATAGGTAGGGTTCCCTCAAACAAGTTGAGACTAAGATCAAGCACATCTATTTGAAAAGGACGGAAAGGGCCATAGCCAACACTAGTAAAACCATTGTTGGATAGAATCAAAGAGGAAATTTCATTCCAAGTCTCCCATGCCCACTGTGGTATAGCCCCATGGATATAGTTATTTGAAAGGTCGAGCCTCCCGATTTCATCTTGGTGCCTCAGGAAATTAGGGAATTTAAACAAGTTGCAACCTGATAAACCTAAGAGCACTAATTTTGGGATGGGTACTAATGAAGAATTATCTTCTCCATCTACCACATATAGATTATTATCAGAGATATCCAAGGAATGGAGGTTAGCTAAAATTTATTTATACTTCCTCTGTTAGCAAAGTAGCAGAAACACTCTTATGAAATCAACAGCTAGATCTGATTTCTACCACCCACTATATACTATCAGTATAATACACCGTAAAATTTCTCAGAGAATTTCATGCACTAAGAAGAATTTAACCTCACATCTATAAGATCCGGGACTAGATTATTTTCCATGGATGATCGATGGCCATGCAGCTTGGCCAATCGACTTTCCGGTTATTATACAGGACTACAAGTCAAGGCATGCATGCAGCCAATAATGGAAGTTTCTGATTGTCAATTTCCAAGACTGCTAAGCCTGCCCTGATATTATGTAGTGGCGGAAATCAAGTCTGCATCCAGTACTAGTAGACAGTCCATAAAAGTGATAAGAGTAACGTGTATAGCACGTATGTAAGCGTATGTTGACCGGTAGCTAAGCTAGTGCCAATTAAGATAACCTTCAGGCATGCTGCAAACTTTTTTTTAAAAAAATAAGTGGCAGAGCTCTGTCATATATTAGGAAGAAGAGGCAAAGTACAGTAAGCAAATGTTTTTACAACCGAAAGGAAAGACGAGGAAGGAACTTTTAGAAAGGTAAATAAGAACAACGGTACGAGATCGAAACAAGACGTTACGAGATCGAAACAACTAAGCGATAGCCGCTCATTTGACCATTTGAGCAAATGCCGCAGCCGATCGAAGAGCTTAGCCGAAAGAAAACAGCGTGAGTCTACACCTGTCCTGTCACCGAATAAACTGACCGCTACTAGGCGATCGACACCTGTCCTACCTTAGTTTCCTGTTGAGGACGCACATGTGTTGCCACCCTCCAGTTAGTGATGTCTTGCGATATGCGGGAGAAAACGGATTGGGGTGAACTATAGATGTTTGAGAAGATTCTTGCGTTCCTCTCTCTCTAAACATTCCAGAAGGAATAAATAAGTCGTTAACCTTTTTGCGAGCATTCTTGGTGACCTGTTGCGCTATGGATGCCCACCACTGCACCGGCTACATGTGAGGCTGAGGGAGCTGCGAGGGAAGGTGCATAAGGAGAAGGATCTTCCTCCAAACTTGCTTTGTAAACGAGCAAAGAAGCAACAAATGACTTGCTGTTTCTGATTTGGAGCCACATAGCGGGCATGCCCCCGCATTTGACCACCCCTGGCTACTAGCCTGTCTGCCGTGAGAATCATGTTTTGGAGAAAAAGACAGACGAAGAATTTGCATTTGCTGTACCTGCACTGGTTTTCTAAAATTTCAGGTGAGAATTTCCTCCCCTGTTTCTTTTCTCTTCTTTCCTTTTCTTCTCCTTTTCTTTTCTCTTTTCTTTAACTTCCTCCTTTTTCCTTTTCTCCTATCCTTTTTTCCTTCTCTTTTTTTCCTCTCTTTCTTTTCCCCTCCACCTGGCTGCCTTTTCATCTTCCTCCTTTCTTTTCTTTTCCCCATTTCTTCTCTCCCTTCCTTCTCTTGCGCCTATGGCTCTCCCCACTGGCACCTCTCCCTACCGGCCATGCCCTAGCGTTGGCCTCCTCCTTTTAGCCTCGCCGTGCACCCTTGCTTGGGCCGCGCGCTCGACCCACTTTCACGAGACCCCGCGCCTTGCCCCGGGCTTCTCTCACATCGCCAACGGCTCCTCTTTGGCTGGTCTCCCCTTCTCTGCCGCTCTCGGCTACCTCCCCGGCCTCGGTCTTCCACTTAAGCGAGGCCCAGTACCGCCGCTGCCTTGTTGTCGTGCCCCCTTCCTGGGTCACCTCTTCGCTCAGTTGTCACCTGCCTCGGCCTGCTCTTGGCTAGGGCCGCGCGGCCTTTGCCATCCTGGGGTCTCCAGCTGCTAGGGCCTCCTTGTCCTCTACGGCACTGTTGAGGCCGTCGCCTTGGCTCAGCCCTACCACCCTGCGGCTTAGGCTCGTCACCCTGTGTCTTGGCCTCCCTCCTCCGACCCGCTCCTCCCTTGGCAGTGCACCTACGCCCCTTTGGCTCCCACCTGACCGACTCCCTGCTCTAGCTAGGGTTTCTTAAATCTTAGCTTTTCTTCTCCCTTCTCCCCTATGCTTACTAGTGATTCTCATTATTGTGCTCTGTGTTGACGCATAAGTTACTTATATTTTCGATCTAGGGTGGATGATGACAATGGGTTTGATGCTTGGGTTTGGCGGTGCGGTGACGACACCCAATAGCCACCCATACGTCGGGGAGTATGAGAGGGGTCGACGGGCAAGCACGGTGCCGCCCCTAGGCTATTCTACCCCTTGAGACCACTAACTCTCACTGCTGCCATAGATCAATACTGATTTTTCTAATACTACCTATGTTGATGCTACAGGCTATGGATGGGTTACTTGAGGTTTGGGGAATGAAATGGGGGCTTGGGGTTGTGATGCTAAGGATGAGGAAGATACTAGAGGGAGTCTTACTCTTAATCTTTGGCCTGTTCTTGGGGCTCCTAGCTCCTTGCTCCTTGGTAGTCTTGCTTTGGCTTGTGGTGCTTCCTAGTGGCTTCATGGAGCTTGGCCTCTTGGGGTCTTGCTCCTCAAGATGGTGGCTTTGGCTTAGTGGCTTCGGTGCTTTAGTGGTTGCCTCTCTAGTTATGTTGTTCCAGGAAGTTTTATGCTTGGTGGTGTTGGTCTCACTGGCTTTGGTTGGGAGGAACTGAATTTTGGGGGTTTCGGCTAGGAAGCTTGCTCTTATCCCTTTTTACGGCGCCTCATTTACTTTTTTTATCATGGAGCTTTTACTTTTCTGTTATGAGATATTTGTGCACTATTTGGGTATTGGCTAAGGGTACCCAATGAAACAGGTTTGTATTGCCGGATGACGAACCCTAAATTAGCGAGAGGTGTCGATTTGGCCCCAGACGAATTTGGTATCTCAATGAGCGATGTCAAACACTTATGGGTCTGATGACACTACAATATTTTAATTTTTTGTATTTCTTGCCTTATGAATATACATATATGTACAAATAATTACACTTTCAAAGGTCAAGGACAAAGGTCAATAGAAGCTTAGATTGTGGAATTCCTGAATATTCTTGTAATCCTTCTCTTTGGTGCAATTTTATTATCTATGTATGTTGCAATTGCGACTATTGTGTAACTTGTTAATAAATAAAGTTGATGATTACCCTTTTTGTTTATTACTTTAATTATATTTATTATTAATTGTGTTAATGATCTCATTCGCAATGGTTAAGATTCAGAGTTGTTCAACTATTTTCTGGCTGCCATCACAGCTTGATCCTATGACCTTGATTCTGCAGCTCCGAGGCTACTAGAATCCCGATCTTAACAACCTTATGCACAAAATTTGTGCAAAAGGAGAACTTTCATGGGGTGCAATTGTGGAAACACAAGTTTGTAAACCCATTCATCTGTTTGAGTCTCGTTTCTACATTAAATTTGAAGTATGAGAGTTACGTCTTATCCTGTCATATCTCAAAAAAGATCTTATGACCGATCGGGATCCCCCCCCGGGGGGGGGGGCTCTGTGCAAGAAAAATGGCATCGACGACAAAATAGACTTAGTTACTAAGATGGGGGATATTTTGAAGAGTACTGGCAAGTGATATTCATATAGAAACTTCTTGTTGTTTCCAAGAATACGCAGGAGCTCTGCGTACGTATCATTTTATTGGTATGTAGGAAGAGATACAAACTCCGTTGTGAACTGACAAAGATTACAAGCAACCTGCTAGACACAAAAGCTTATTCTCCGGTAAATATACCACCAACTATCATAGAAATGAAACCAAACGACAACACAGACTACAATGAGAGAACTAAATCTTAAAAAAATTGAGGGAACTACAGGATAAATCTCCTGGGAATAGGCAGCACAAAACATCATGTTCCAACTTCAAACACATAAGAGCTCTCGCTTAAGATGTTTTACTAAAGCGGAGACCCCATCTCACTACAATTGCAATTGCAATTGCAAACCCAAAACCAAATCCCAGTCCAGAAAAGAGGAATAGCATAATGTCTGCCGATTTCTTCTTCCAAGGATGCGTCACCGCATTCGCCGTTGTTGTGTTGCCGCATTCTTTCGACAATGGAAACCTGCACAAACCATCGTTTCCCAGAAATGAACTATTAGAGAATGTCATGAAATGAGGTGATTCTGGTATACTTCCTTCCAGCTTGTTGTAGGATAGGTTCAATGTCGAAAGGAAGTCAAGAGATGCTAACTCCAGTGGAATCTCTCTTGAAAGCTCGTTTGAGGACAGGTCCAAAGACTCCAGTTGGCCCAAACGACCGAGCAGAGATGGAATCGGTCCCGTGAGGGAGTTGTGTGACATGTTGAGCACATTTAGCAAAACAAGTTCCCCCATAGCTTCAGGGATGCTACCATGGAATGCATTATTCGAGACATCAATGAATGCAAGGGTTCTTAATATCTTAGAAAATACCATGTCAGACCCTTTGTATGTGATTGCAACAGTATATTCATATGTTTTTCCAGAATTTGGTACGCCGTAATCCATGACCAATGACGCATTTGAATCTCTTAATATCATTGACTTCAACTTCTTAAACCATTGGCCTTGGGGCATTGGGCCAGAGAAATTGTTTGAGGATAGATCAACAATTCTTGCACTTGCAAATTCACAAGTGCTTTTCTCTTCTGCAAGAGACTGCGCAACCTGTCCAAAGAACTTGTTGGATTTCAGGACAAGGACTTGGAGTCTATGAAGAGTACTCAGCCAACACGGGAAAGAGTCAGTAATTTGATTGTTTCCAACGTCAAGAACCTGCAAATTTTTGCAAGCAACCAAAGATCTGGGCAACCGTCCTTCAATCCAGTTGCCACCAAAATTTAATGCTTCAAATGAGCAGCCCTTGTTGATGTTGTTTGGCAACTCCCCATGAAGTTGATTTCCTTTTAGGTTTAATGCTTGCAGTCCATTAGCATTCTCCATCAAACAGGAAGGGATTGATCCACTGAAGTTGTTGTAAGAGAGATCTAGGACTTGTATAGTTGTTTCACTACAAAAAGATAGTGGAATTTCTCCAGAGAAGTTGTTTCCATGAGCACTGAAAAGGGTAACATCACTAAGATGAGTAGTAAAATTAAAGGGTATAGTTGAGAACCTATTTTTTGAGTAGTCGAGCACCATTGCAGAGCCTTGAGGTATAGGTATGGTTCCCTCAAACAAGTTGAGACTAAGATCAAGCACTTCTATTTGAAAAGGAAGGAAAGGGCCATAGCCAACACTAGTAAAACCATTGTTGGATAGAATCAAAAAGAAAATTCCATTCCAAGTCTCCCATGCCCACTGTGGTATAGCCCCATGGATATAGTTATTTGAAAGGTCGAGCCACTCGAGTTGATCTTGGTGCCTCGGGAAATTAGGGACTTTAGACAAGTTGCAACCTGATAAACCTAAGAGCACTAATTTTGGGATGGGTACTAATGAAGAATTATCTCCTACATCTGCCACATCTAGATTATTATTAGAAATATCCAAGTAATGGAGGTGTTGTAGTTTCCAGAAAGAGGCAAGTTCCATTGCGCCGGAGAAATTGTTTGATGAAAGAAAGAGCAATTGCAACTGTGTTATGTTTGAGATCTGTGAAGGTATTTTTCCTGAAAAGCGGCAGTTACATAGCATTAATTCTCTTAATTTTCTCAGATCACCGACAAAAGAAGGTACTGACCCGGATAAGCCACAATCAAACAACCGGAGGGTCGTCAAAGAGGTTAGATTTGCAATTCATTGTGGCATGGATCCTACTATTCCAAATCCAGCAATCTCTAAAAAGTTTAAGGATTTGAGCTTACCAACTGATGAGGGCAGCTCCCCGGAAAAGCCACTTGCACCTAGGCCTAGCTTCTTCAAAGATTTGAGATTAGAAATGGAGCTTGGTATTATGCCGGAGAAATTGGTTCTGCCAACAAACAAATTCTCCAAACTGCTACCAACTGAGAAATTTGGCAAGTAACCAGAGATTTCAAGGTTATGGTAAAGATCAACTGTGACTAATTTCTTGTGTTGAAAGATTATCGGAGAAACCCATCCTTCAAGATGATTGCGTCTTAGTTGGAGAACACTCAATGTGGAGAAGTTTGTCAAGAATTCTGGAATCGGACCAGACAAATGATTGTAAGAAAGGTCAATAACAGCAAGGGAGTGCAGGCTAGAAAGTGAACCACAAATAGTACCAGAGAGCCAACAAAATGGTAAGCTAAGAACCCGAAGCTTAGGAGAGGACTTGGCGAGAGCATTGCACCAGCGCGCTCCATTTCTAGACAAGTCCATGACGCCAAGGTAGAGCTCCCTTAGCTCGCTAAGGTTCGCGATTAAGGCATCAAAATTCGGCTCTATGAGCCCTGAATCAGCGCTAGAATCAGATCTTCTGTAGCCATCTTTGAGCATGTCAACGATCTGGAAACCAGTGGAGAGGTCAAGGGAGACCAAATTCGTCAGGTGGCGGATGCCGGTTGGAACCTGGCCTACAAAGCTAGAGCTGGAGAGGTTGAGATGGGTGAGCTCGGTGAGCCGCTCGAACCCAGCGGACGGGAGCTGGGACCCGTTGAAGTCGTTGTAGGCGAGGTTGAGATACTCGAGAGAGGTCAGGCTGAAGAGTGCAGGGTTGAGAGCGCCAGTCTTCAACCTACGCTCACTCAGGTCCAGGGAGGTGACACGACCATTGCCGTCGCCGCAGCGGACGCCTTGCCAGCGGCAGCAGTTCGTGCCAGCCCTCCACGACTGAAAGGTGGTGGTGGACTCGTTGGTGGAGGAGAAGGACCGCTTCAGCTGAAGCAGCGCCGACGCCTGGTTGGGCAGGCATGGAACTGGCGGCGCGCGTGGTATGGCGGCGTAGCTGCTACTGCCGTTGGTGTATGCGCCTGTAGCTAAACAGGGGATCTGCAGCATCATCATCAGCAGCAGCAGTACTGGATAGTGATGGGTCGTCATAATGGAAGACATATACATATATGTATTGTATTGGCAGCTAGCCCTGGGTTAACTCGTATTGCAGCATGCGATGAGTGAGTTTCTGTATGGAGGGATCGTTTATATACACACACAATGGCGCAACTGCTGGGAAATTTCTCCGTTAGAAAAAAGAGAGCAACTAGCCAACGGTATACCGTTGCAACGGTATAGCGTGTTTCATTAGTTTCGCGGGTAAGTTTCATTGCTAGGTTTCGCAGGTAAGTTTCATTAGTTTCGCGGGTAAGTTTCATCAGGTTTCTGAGGTTTCATAGATAAGTTTCAACCAAAGTTTCATGTTTCACAGGTAAGTTTCATCCTATATCGTTGCAACGGTATACCGTTGGTTAGTTTTTCTGTAGAAAAAAAGATATGAAATTAAGCACTGCATGCAGTCGTCTGAAATCTCAGCCGTTTACTTTGAATTGAGGTCTGCATATGGTCCCAGCAAGTAGCGATTATAGAAATCGGTGCAACGGTGGACAGTTTCGTCGTCGGTGTTCCATCTATCACCATCCACCGGTCAGTCAAGCTCCTGATAAAGTCAGAACATCGATACAAATACTTAAAAGTCCCCGTGAGATCTCTCGAGGCAAGTGTTCGATTTCCAAACCCCCTAAATTGTATTTTTTGATAAAATTAGCTTCCTATCTTGAAAAATTGCGAACTTGCCTACTTGGTGAGTTTAAAAGGTACGGTAGGGGATACATGTCTCAACTGCGCTGGGATGCTTATAAGGAGGGCTATAACGTGGTACATCAAGCAAGTGCAGAAAGCGGCCGGTGGAGTGCGGGAGGACTAGGGTTGAAAACAGAAACGAAATTTTCGACTGTTCCAGAGAAAAACGAAAACATAAAATTTTTTGGATAATTGGATATTTGCCACTTTTCAATTTAAAAATTGGATGGCAGTGGCATTTTTTGTACATGCCATCCAATTTTCAAATTGAAGAGTGGCAAATATCTAAATGACCCTAAATTTTTTGTCGGAAACAGAAATGGAAGAGCCATTTTCGACGAAAACAGAATGGAAATTCCGTATAATTGAAACCGGAAATTCCACCAAAAACTTAGCCCAATTAGCCTAAAAAGGAGAATAGAGAATTTACATTTAGTTTTGAATTAAAATAATTTCAGAAATACAAATGGCTTTATAAAAATATCAAATAGAGTTAAAAAATTTCAGAAAATTTCTCAAAAAAATAGTTTGGAACATTTTTAACCTAGTAAAATTATTTCTAGCATAATTTTGGTTTCATTTTTCATGAATAAATTAATTCTATAAATCTAAAAATAGCAAAATGGCATTTATAAACTCCAGAAAATAATAGATAAATCTCATAAAATCATAAATGGACATTGAACAATAATATGCAAATGCTAGGGTGTTACACCTTTATAGTTGAAGGAGCAAGAGGATGTCAATGATAATTATATGAAGGAGGACATGATAGTCTGATCTGGAAGACAAATAACGAGCCTTTAGCTGACAAACTTGAGAGAAAAAAAACTTCCTAGTGATACCGGTGAATATAACATTGTTTTTGTATCCACCTTGGAGGTGGATTGAGTTACATTATTTTTGCGATCATACATATTGCGATCATGTACTATGTTTTAATGGAATTTTCCACTTTCGTTTCCATATCCACTCCACATCCATTTTCATCACCATCCGTTTCTGGGGTTTTTGATTTCGTTTTCGTTACCGATAAAAGATGTGGAAATGAAAACGAGATGACTATTTACCGACCATTTCTGTTCCATTTTCATCTCTAGCCACGACAGGTCCCTGTAGAGCTACGATAGTGCATGGCAAGGGAGAGCGACCCCAGTTCTATAGTGCAAGGGGAATTCCTTCCGAGCAACGGCAACTCGAAAGGTTGTTGTTGGGACAACAGGACAGCACGCAACGTCTTCGAGCACTCACATCACGGAAAGTGCTGCCTAGGGGTGGAAAAAAAACTCGAAACTCACGAGTTTAACGAGTACTCGGAAACTCGACTCGACTTGACTCGAACTCATTCCTTAATGAGTCGAGTCAAGTTGGGTTTTGAACTCGTTAAGGTAACGAGTTAAACGAGCGAGCTAACGAGCTTAACGAGTCAGGAAAAAAACACTATAAGTCTGTAACCCTAACACCATTCCTTCAACCTTCAAACCTGATTCTTTTTCTCCATTTCACATCCGCAATTCACCAATTCCTAGCTTGGCTGCACCTCCACCCTCGCCCTTGCTTCCGACACCTTTGCTGCCACTATGCTCCTCTCATCACCGACAAGAATCATAACGAGCTAACTCGAGCCAACTCGAGTTTTTAACGAGTCAAGCCGAGTTGAGTTTTCAGCTCGTTAAGAAAACGAGTTGAGTCGAGTTGGCTCGTTATCTTAACAAGTTTAACGAGTCGAGTTGGCTCGATATCCAGCCCTAGTGCTGCCCGACCAGACACGACATCATGCTGAGCACACTAACCTTGGTACCTCCTTTCGAGCTATGAGAGCTTGGCAGCGATGTGGGCCCCATTGCCTATCATAGTCGATCGGCTTGCCACACCCTCGCCTGCCTTCCGAGCAACCAGACTGTAATAGGTGACACGTGTCACCTGTCGAGTTTTTTGCGCTCTGATATAGGGCTAAAAATAAAATTTCTCTCGCATGGACGTTATTTTTAACAAAAAGAAGTTGACAAGGGGCTACAAAATCAAAATTTTCCATGAGTGCATGCGATGCGCCACGGTAGACGAAGATGACCGCTGCAACGGTTGCCTTACTGCATGCATATGTCAAATCCTCATGCGTCACAACTCACAGAAATTTCATAAAATTAATTTTCCCAATAAACAGTTTAATTTCTACAGGATCTTGAAAAAAAACTCCATCTTTATCTTGGCAAGTTTTCTGATTGTCTACTTCACGGGCCATGGGACACTCCGGTTTTTGGGCTAGGAGCCCAAGAACCTGGGACAAAAGGGTTTGCTTCGGCTTCTGCGGAGTGTGGAGATCTACAAGGAATGTTTTCGCGGTGTGATACTGTCGTGCCCCGAATTTTCACGGATTCGGACACTCTGTGTATGCCGTACTAGTCCAGGATCACGCTAGTACACACAGATAAACAGTTGAAGTACCACAATCATACACAATGAATTAAATAATAAAGTACTTCAAGCATAATATAGTCGAGTTACATGACCTTATGGTCGCTTTACAATAATTCACAGCAGCAGGCGATAAGTATCATCGAGACCAAGTTCATTCAATGGAAGCAAAATACGATAGCGGAACCACTCCTAGCCACAAAGCTCTTGAAAGTGCGGCTCAACCCTTAATCCTCCCGCCTTCGATTTAACTCTTCATTCCAAGCCGGCTTCTTCTTCTTCCGAGGTTTTGTCGATGCAAGGGTGAGTATACAACATACTCAACAAGTCATGCACAATGCAGTTCTATTACTACATGCATGGCTTATTCCAAAGGAAAGGCTTAATTGGTTATTTTGCATAAAGCAACATTTCTTTTAATAGGTACTCTTATTAGCTTAAAAAGCAGTAAAATCAGTATTATTAATAATTAAATTCCTCAATTCTTTTTCAAGAGTTTTGGCACATAGCCCTAGTTTCATCCACACAGCTTTTTGGCACACAGCCACCCATTCCATATTTTTATTTTGGAAATCTACCACTTGACTGTAATCACCGAGCAATGTCCAAGATCATGACACTGCTATTCAATAGATTCACACACACACTATGCAGAGGTCAGTACACTTTACCCACAGGATACAATGCTCACCACACAGGCGATTGATTGCAACAAAGTCTTTCAAAGACTAACACTTAACCAGTGATCCTCTCCAGTATTGCCTTTCTAATACTTCCCTCACACAGAGCCAAAGTTTAGAACAAGCGAATACCGTTAGATGGGTACCAAGCCGCAAAGAGTGTACGCTCCCCCAAACGGTTACACCTTTGTGTAACTGTCACCCCGAGGTATCAAAGGAAAGATATTAGAAACCTACTGAACTAGGTCCGTCCCATTCCGGACAAGTGGTTGTACACGGAACTTAGTTCAAAGGCTCGCAAGGTTAAGTCCTTAATTGTCCCGGGCAAGACATCCAATTTAGACAACTTGGCACACAGCCTTCACAATCTTTCATACAGCCCATTGCCACACAGGCCCACCTGGCACGAAGCCTTCTTGCCACTTGCCCCGGTCCAAAATATTTTCCACCCCACTTTATATTTAAGCAACACATGCCATTGGTCACATTATTTCATGAATAGCACCACACAGGTTACTATCCTAATCCATCACATGACATAATCGCACTTTTTGAAAGATGCGTTCCATAGTTGTTTAGTCAATATTCATTTGCCATTTGAAAGACATTCAACGCGTATGAGCAAGCTAAGCGACTAATCACGGTCTAGCCTCCCGTGTTGGCATCATATTAGCATCCAACATAATTTAAACATCCTAGGGTGACAAGGTATTCAGGGCATATAATGGCATTAATAAGGTGACATAATCCAATTGGTATTTTAGCTACCTTTCCCATAATAAGCAATATCATTTCTAATTAACATAGCATGCATAATTTGAATCGAAATACATTTTTAAAATCTAGGGGCAATATGGTCAAAGCATGACTTGCCTTCAAACAGCTGTTGGTTCCGGTCGAAGCTCTGCGACGGATCTTCAAATCCTCCCACGGTGAATTCCGGCGATTCGGAGTCTACGCGCACGCAATCAAAAATACAATAGCACTCAATACAGATAGCAAGACCATCACCAAAAATAAAATAAAAATCACCATTAAATAGTTCACATTTTTACAAATTTTTGGGCACTGGAATCACCCAAATCCGAGTTAAAATGCAAAAGTTATAGCCTTTACAATATTCTGAAAATTCATAAAAGAATAAACCGAATTAATCCTCTATTTTCCACCGATTTTCCGGCTATTTTTCCTCCGCGCGACACGTGTCGGCACCAGAGCAAGCCACGTCGCTCACGGTCACTGACAGGTGGGCCCGGATTGTCAGCTCCCCGACGGCTCGCTCACTGACAAGTGGGCCCGAAGTGAAAGGTTTCTCGCCCCACATGCCACGACGACACGCCGCATAACAGAGGCGGTTGGATTGAAATCCAACGGCCGAGGTTTACCGATACGATCACTATTCCTAGCACCGACGTGGATGAACCTGAGCGGTCGGATGAAGATCCAACGGCCACGGTTACCCCCACGGTTTACTATTCCTAAACCTACGTGGACGCACTGGAGCGGTCGGATCAAGATCCTACGGCTACCGTTACCCCGGGAGTTCACTGTTCATCGCAACTACACGGCCTAACCCGAACCTTCCGATCAAGATCTAACGGACAAGATCTAATCCTACCGCTTCGGCTTTGAATCAAAAAGATGGCTACGTGGCCTCACCTCGAGCGTCCGATGAAGATCTCGATTCTTTGAAGCTTCGCAGGCGGCGGCGGCGCAGCCCCAAGACCGGAGACGAGGAAGACGATGTGCTCGGCGGCGCTCTGGCTAAGCCCGGCGTGAAGAAGTAGATGGTTGGGTGCGGCGAACGCAGGAACTCGGCGAGGTCTCGGCGACGGGAGAGAGCGGACGGCGGTAGGCACAAGGAAAACCGAGGCGAGGAGAGTGTGAACCGGCGAGCTCTCGCGTGGGCTACATGCACGACGGAGCTAATGGTTGAGCGCACCAAATGCACGGGTGGTCGGACACGTTAAATGAGCTACCGCGACGGTCCGAGGAGTCTTGAACTCGCAAGAAATCTTTTAAGAATCGCGACGGCCAACAAGAGTTCCGGCGGTGCCAGTGCATCGTCAGATACTCCCGAGATCGAAAGTCGCGTCCACGCCGCTCGATCAAGATCCGACGGGGATTAAATCACGGCTTATGGCGGCGAGACGCGATCGCAACTGCTCGACGAGATCCGACGGCGAGAGCGGCGGAGATTAGGGTTTCTCGGCGAAAGCAATGTTGGGCGCCCAACATCAGTAGCTAAGGAATTTCGATTTTTCAATAAAAATAAATACCGAAATTCAAAGTAATTGTTTAGGGCACTAAAATACCAAAAAATTCTAGAAAAAATTTCAGAGCATTTTGAGCCTAAATAAAATATTGGTTTTTATTTTTGATAATTATATTTTCTGATATTTAATTACTCAAGGGAAAATGATATAAATAAAATCCAATAAATCCCAGAAAAATTTGATAAATTCAATTAAATGCAATTAAATGCAAATAAAGGTTGGTTAATTCATAAAAATTCAAATAACTCCAAAATTTAAAATCAGGCCAAAATTTCGGGATGTTTCAAACCTACCCCCCTTAACAGAATCTCGTCCCCGAGATTCGAGGCTTAACTATAGAATAGGTTTGGGAATTCCTTTTTCAGATCTTCCTCTCGTTCCCAGGTGGCTTCACTTTCGGTGTGGTTGCTCCACTGAACTCTGCAAAAACAGGTTGTCTTATTCCTTGTTCTCCGATCCACTGTATCCAGAATTTTCATTGGTTGCTCCTTGTAAGTCAAGTCTTCTTGCAGTTCAACTTCTTCTAACGACGTTTGCTCCTCAGGCACTCGGAGACACTTCTTAAGTTGCGATACATGAAAGACATTGTGTACTCCTGCTAGTGACTGTGGTAACTCCAGTTGATAGGCGACTTCGCCCTTACGGCTCATGATTTTAAATGGTCCCACGTATCTTGGTGCCAGTTTTCCCTTTTTGTGAAACCTCTGGACTCCCTTAAGCGGCGTAACTCTGAGATACACGTAATCTTCCAGTTCGAAGCTCAAATCTCTACGGCGGTTGTCTGCGTAGCTCTTCTGTCTTGATCTGCAATCTTTAACCTTTCTCGATCGATGCTATTTGCTCTTCGCTTCCTCAAGTATGTCTCGTCCAAGACACGACGCCACCGCCTCATTCCAATTTAACGGCGCCCTACAAGGTCGACCATACAATGCTTCAAAAGACGACATCCAAGACTTGCTCGATAGTCGTTGTTGTAACTAAACTCCGTGATATGGCAAACATTTATCCCAAGTTGATGTATATGCTAACGCACAAGCTCTCAACATATCTTCTAATATTTGGTTGACTTTTTCGTCTGGCCCATCATTTTGCTTATGTGGTAAGTCAGATCGAAATTCAAGCGGGTGCCCATTGTCAGTATGCAATTTATCCCAAAATCTTGAGGTAAATTGGGTTCCTCTCGTCGATACTATCTTCTTTGGCACTCCATGCAAGCAAACGATCCTTGCCATGTATAGCTTGGCTAACTTATCTCTGAATAGGTTGTCTTTACCGTATGAAATGCGCGACCTTAGTCAATCGATCCACGATGACCCATATGGAGTCATAACCTCCTTGCGCCCTGGCAATCCCAGAATGAAATCCATTCGATTTCTTCCCATTTCCACTGGTATTTTCAATGGTTGTAGCAATCCTGCTGGTCTCGATGCATAGCTTTGACTCGCTGGCATACATCACACAACGCTACATGTTCAGCTACTTCCCTTTTCATATTCGGCCACCAGAATCTCTCTTTCAGATCTTGGTACATTTTTGCGCTTCCTGGGTGAATCGAATACTTGGAGTCATGCGCTTCCTCTAGTATTAATTGCTTTAACTCCTTTTTGTTAGGTACACAGATGCGCTCTTTCATCCATAATGTACCATGTTTGTCCAGCTTAAATTCCTTTGCTTGGCCTTCCTCCATCTTGGCCTTGATCCGCTTGATCTTCTCATCATTCTTCTGACCTTCTCTAATCTGATCTTCCAGCATTGGCTTTACTTCTAGAGCGGCTACAAATCCCTTCGGAACAACTTCCAATTTCAATCTCCGAAGATCCTTGCACAGTTCTCCCTGGCTTTCTTCCACTATCGTATTTGGGTTATGGCTTTTCCGACTTAAGGCGTCAGCCACTACGTTGGCCTTGCCGGGATGGTAATGGATTCCCATGTTGTAATCCTTGATCAGTTCAAACCATCTTCTTTGCCTCATGTTTAGGTCAGATTGGGTGAAAATGTATTTGAGGCTCTTATGGTCCGTGTACACCTCACATCTATTGCCGATAAGATAGTGACGCCATATCTTCAGGGCATGCACTACAGCTGCCAATTCTAGATCATGCGTCGGGTAATTCCCTTCGTGTGGCCTTAATTGCCTTGATGCGTAGGCTACTACCTTTCCATTTTGCATCAACACACATCCGAGTCCTTGGCGTGATGCATCACAGTAGATATCGAAACTCTGATGCACATCTGGTTGCACTAACATTGGTGCTGATGTCAGTCTTTTCTTCAATTCTTGGAAACTCTTCTCAAATCCGTGTCCAAACAAACTTTTTTTCTTTCTTTAGCAATTGCGTAATTGGCCTAGCAATTGTCGAAAATCCTTCTATAAATCCGGTAATAACCACCATTCCAAGGAAACTCCGAACTTGCTAAACCGCTCCGGCGACTCCCAATGTAGCACTGTCTCAACCTTGCTTGGGTCCATCATGATTCCTTCCGGCAATCATGACATGCCCTAAGAAATCTACCCTATTCTTCCGTAAATCGATTTACTAAACTTTGCATACAACCGTTTCTTTAACTTTTCCAAAGACTAATCTCAAATGTTGGGCGGTTTTCATCGACCCTTGAGTATACCAAAATATCATCGATGAACACAACCACAAATTTATCTAAATATTCCATAAATACTTTATTCATCAAGTTCATAAAGTATGCGGGTGCATTTGTCAATCCAAATGACATAACCGTGAACTCATAATGTCCATATCTTGAAGAAAATGCGGTCTTGGGTATGTCCTCTGTCTTGATTCTCAATCGGTGATATCCTCGACCTAAGGTCGATCTTGGAGAATACTCGCTCCTCTTAGTTGATCGAAAAGATCATCTATTCGGTAACGGTATTTATTCTTTATCGCCACTTCGCTAATGCGCGATAGTCTATACACATCCGAAAACTCCCATCCTTTTTTAACAAACAGAACCGGTGCTCCCCAAGGTGACGAGCTTGGTCTGATGAATCCTTTTTCCAACAACTCCTCAATTTGCTTCTTCATCTCTACCAACTCTTCGGTAGACATCCGATAAGGCCTCTTTGCAATTGGTGCTGTCCCCGGTACTAAGTCAATTACAAACTCTATGTCTCTGTCTGGTGGCATTCCTGGTAATTCCTCGAGAAAACATCTGGGTATTCATCGACCACCCGGACATCTCTTATAATCGACGGTCTCCAAATTGTTCACTAACATCCGACTTCCTCGATCGCCATCGCTTGAAATTCCACTTTTCTACCATCGGGCTCTCGATAGACACAACTCTTTGTCCACAGCCTAATATAGCCTTATGCTTAGTTAACTAATCCATTCCCGTGATAACATCCGTGGTTTGGGTATCTAATATAATAAGGTTCGCCAGGAACTCTACTCCTTTTATTAATAGCTTAACTCCAGAACATCCGACCTTAGAACGGAGTTCTGATCCAGGGGATTGAACTAGAAGTGTACTTTTAAGGTTAACAATGTCCAATTCATTTGTCACAGCAAAATCTCGAGAAACGAACGAATACGAAGCTCCTGAGTCAAATAATACTGTAGCTGGTGCAGAGTTGACTAGGAACTTACCGAGCACAACGTCCGTAGCACTCTGGACTTCGTCTGCGGAGATATGGTTGATTCTTCCTCGCGTGAATGCCTCGTGGCGAGCTCCGCCTTGAGCGTGTCCTCGGCTTCCTCCTTGTGTAGGGGTCTTAGCTGGGGTGCTCCCTAGATTGAAGCGCACTGGCGTCACAGCTCCTTTCTTTGGACACATGTTAGCAAAATGTCTAGTCTCGTTACAGTTGTAGCAGCGTCTTCCAGACATCTGCTGATTTTCTCCGCTCTGGTTAACAACCTTGACTGGGGTCTGCGGGGTTTGTCCAGCTGGTCTTGGCATCGGCGGTGGTGTCCTGACACTGTTCCCTGGCTGGAATCTGGTGAATTGCTGAGGTATCATTCTCATCTTCTGCGGACCATGGCGTCCTCCTTCTGCGTGCCATGCGGCGCTTATGTTATCGCCCGCCTTGCGCTTGTCCTCCAATATGAGCGCTTTGTTTACTAATTCTTGAAAGTCCGGAAAGGTGTGGGTGATTAACCCCACCGCAACCCGTGTTGAGTCCTTTCATGAAGCGAGATTGCCGTGCCTTGTCGGCCGCCACATCTTCGGAGCGAGCGCATAGCCGAGTGAATTTATTCAGTAATCGCCACCGCTCGCCTCCTTGCTTCAGCGCTCTGAATTCTTCCTTTTTCAACTCCATGATACCCTCCGGTACATGGTATTGACGGAAAGCTAGGGTGAATTCTTCCCAAGTAATTTCCTGCGGGTTCTCCTGTGATGCGCAGAAATTTTCCCACCATTCAGCTGCTGTTCCTTCAAGCTGGTGAGAGGCATAGAGTACCCTCTCATTTCCTTCACACTGCGTTATGTGCAATTTCCTTTCGATAGTTCTCAACCAATCGCTGCGCCTCGAGTGGATCGGCATTGCTCGAGAATGTCGGATGACGCGCCCTCATAAACTCGGACAACCTTGAATAGGACGGGCCCATTGTTCACAACTTGATTGTTGGCGCATCGCCGTGGTTGATCTGTTGTCTTATTGCCATCATAGTCTGCATTAATTGAGTCTCAGGCCGCGAGAAATGCTCCTAGATTCTGCATATCCACCGGTGGTGCCGCTCATGTGGTGGCGCATCGCTCGATCGCCTCCTAGACGTGAACCACCGCCTCCCGCTCCGTTGTTGTAGTGTTCACCATCTGCTGATTGCTTCGGTGGTTTAGAGATAAGGGGAAAAGAATAGATACGTATAGAAACTTATATGGGGAAACAGGTGTAACTTAAATAGAACCATTAAACATTCAAGCATAAATAATAATTAGGTATGGTTGCTTACATAGTCTAGGGACTATGCAACCACAAAATCAGTCACATCATCACATCAATAGTTCATTACAACATCGCATACTAATGTTCGAAATAAAAGACGCGACTCAACACAGGTGAGTCTCAATGCAAAGCTGATCACCGCAACTCGAAAAGGCATCACCTCGAGCCAACCGGCTCTGCTCGCCGATCACGAATCGGCGGGTGAGCTGCATCGGGCAACCGTCCCCATGCCTCCCATAGGTACACTGGGGCCTCCGCCTGCTGGTCTCCTGGCGCCAAGGCGCTGCTCCTGCTCTTGGCTCCTCCTCATCGCCGAGGTCGAGATCCATGATGCTGTCTCGCCCCCGTGTCCGTGAGAGAGCCTCCTCCACTCCGGCGATTCTCACGGCGGCGTGCATCCTAGTCTCGCAGGCCACCTCGGTCCTCCAAAGACACTGCAGACATCGCTCAAGTTCTGCAGCTCGTGGCGCCCATGACCTCCTCTGTGCAGCGAAGAACCGCCCAGTGCACGACGGCGGCGTCGTCCTCTAGCTCCGAGCGAGCTGCGAGGGTCCACCGCGGGTGCACACGGAAGGCGAGATCCCATGCCTTGTAGCCGTGGTCCTCGCCGATCCGACAAAGCAACCCGCACACCTCAGATGCCCGCCAGAAGCTGGCTCGCTTACGCCGAGGCGGCAGACGACTAGCACGAGCGTGCTCTCGAGCGCATAAGGTCGAGTCGCCTCCCATCCGCGAGCAATCCCGCTGACTATCCGGTGCGGGACTTGTAGAGTGGTCGGTCAAGCCTCCCAACACTGAGCATCCTCCGAGCTCCCACAGCAGAGCCACCGTGACGCCACCAAAGGAGTGAACCATCCGCATCTGCCAAAGCAACGCGTCAGAACAACAATTTTAAAAGAATACCGAAGTAACAGAAAAATACAACAGAGGTATGAAGTAAGGAAGAGGGGGTAAGTCAAGATTTCTTTGATTATTCTTGCCCACATTTTATTCTTTAGAAATTAATTTGGGACTCCTCTAAAACGGCCAGTCTAGCTAGGGTTAAGTCCTACAGTCAGTATGCCTCTGATACCATCCCTGTCGTGCCCCAAATTTTCACAGATTCGGACACTCTGTGTATGCCGTACTAGTCCAGGATCACGCTAGTACACACAGGATAAACAGTTGAAGTACCACAATCATACACAATGAATTAAATAATAAAGTACTTCAAGCATAATATAGTCGAGTTACATGACCTTATGGTCGCTTTATAATAATTTGACGCTACAGGCGATAAGTATCATTAGTACCAAGTTCATTCAAGGAAGCAAAATACGATAGCGGAACCACTCCTAGCCACAAAGCATCGAGTGCTCAACCCTTAATCCTCCGGCCTTCGATTTAACTATTCATTCCAAGTCGGGCACGGCTTCTTCTTCTTCGAGGTTTTTGTCGATGCAAGGGTGAGTATACAACATACTCAACAAGTCATGCACAATGCGCTTCTATTACTACATGCATGGCTTATTCCAAAGGAAAGGCTTAATTGGTTATTTTGCATAAAGCAACATTTCTTTTAATAGGTACTCTTATTAGCTTAAAAGCAAGAAAATCAGATTATTAATAATTAAATTCCTCAATTCTTTTTCAAGAGTTTTGGCACTGACCCTAGTTTCATCCACACGACTTTTTGGCACATGACCACCCATTCCATATTTTTATTTTGGAAATCTACCCTTGATGTAATCACCGAGCAATGTCCAAGATCATGACACGGCTATTCAATAGATTCACACACACACTCTACAGAGGTCAGTACACTTTACCCACAGGATCTGATGCTCACCACACAGGCGATTGATTGCAACAAAGTCTTTCAGAGACTAACACTTAACTAGTGATCCTCTCCAAGATTGCCTTTCTAATACTTCCTCACACAGAGCCAAAGTTTAGAAATGCGAATACCGTTAGATGGGTACCAAGCAGCAAAGCAGTACGCTTCCCCAAACAGTTACACCTTTGTGTAATCACACCCCGAGGTATCAAAGGAAAGATATTAGAAACCTATTGAACTAGGTCCGTCCCATTCCGGACAAGTGGTTGTACACGGAACTCAGTTCAAAGGCTCGCAAGGTTAAGTCCTTAATTGTCCCGGGCAAGACATCCAATTTAGACAACTCGGCACACAGCCTTCACAATCTTTCATACAGCCCATTGCCACACAGGCCCACCTGGCACGAAGCCTTCTTGCCACTTGCCCCGGTCCAAAATATTTCCCACCCCACTTTATATTTAAGCAACACATGCCATTGTTCACATTATTTCATGAATAGCACCACACAGGTTACTATCCTAATCCATCACATGACATAATCGCACTTTTTCAAAGATGCGTTCCATAGTTGTTTAGTCAATATTCATTTGCCATTTGAAAGACATTCAACGCGTATGAGCAAGCTAAGCGACTAATCACGGTCTAGCCTCCCGTGTTGGCATCATATTAGCATCCAACATAATTTAAACATCCTAGGGTGACAAGGTATTCAGGGCATATAATGGCATTAATAGGGTGACATAATCCAATTGGTATTTTAGCTACCTTTCCCATAATAAGCAATATCATTTCTAATTAACATAGCATACATAATTTGAATCGAAATACATTTTTAAAATCTAGGGGCAATATGGTCAAAGCATGACTTGCCTTCAAACAGCTGTTGGTTCTGGTCAAGCTCATGACGAACTTCAAATCCTCCCTCGGCGAATTCTGGCGACTCGGAGTCTACGCGCACGCAATCAAACATACAATAGCACTCAATACAGACAGCAAGACCATCACCAAAAATAAAATAAAAATCACCATTAAATAGTTCATATTTTTACAAATTTTTGGGCACTGGAATCACCCAAATCCGAGTTAAAATGCAAAAGTTATAGCCTTTACAATATTCTGAAAATTCATAAAAGAATAAACTGAATTAATCCTCTATTTTCCACCGATTTTCCGGCTATTTTTCCTTCGCGCGACACGTGTCGGCACCAGAGCAAGCCACGTCGCTCACGGTCACTGACAGGTGGGCCCGGATTGTCAGCTCCCCGACGGCTCGCTTCATCGACAAGTGGGCCGGTGAATGTGTTTCGCCCCACATGCCGCCGGCCGACACGCTGGCGAACAGAGCGGTTGGATTGAAATCCAACTACGAGGTTTACCGACACGATCACTATTCCTAGCACCGACGTGGATGAACCTGAGCGGTCGGATGAAGATCCAACGGCCACGGTTACCCCCACTGTTTAATATTCCTAAGCCTACGTGGACGATCGAGCGGTCGGATCAAGATCCTACGGCTACTGCTATTCCCGGAGTTCACTGTTCATCACAACTACGCTGGCCTAACCCGAACCTTCCGATCAAGATCTAACGGACAAGATCTAATCCTACCGCCGCTTTGAATCAAAAGACGCTACGTGGCCTCACCTCGAAGCGTCCGATGAAGATCTCGACGGTTCTCGAAGCTTCGGGCAGAGGGCGGCGGCGCCACTGCCTCGAAGACCGGAGACGAGGAAGACGATGGGCTCGGCGGCGCTACGAAGCCCGGCGTGAAGAAGTAGATGGTTGGGTGCGGCGCAACGCAGGGAACTCGGCGAGGGTCTCGGCGATGGCGGAGAGCGGCGGACGGCGGCGGGGCACAAGGAAAACCGAGGCAGAGGAGAGTGTGAACTTCGGCGAGCTCTCGCGTGGGCTACACTGCACGGGAGCTAATGGTTGAGCAGACCAAATGCGCGGGGTGGTCGGACATGTTAAATGAGCTACCGCACGGTCGCTGAGGAGTCTTGGAACTCGCGCAAATCCTCCGACAAATCGCGACGGCCAACAGAGTGGCGGTGCATTTCGCTCAGATACTCCCGAGATCGAAAGCGATCGCACACGCTGCTCGATCAAGATCCGACTACGGGATTAAATCACGGCCATGGCGAAGCAAGATGCGATCGCAACTGCTCGACGAGATCCGACGGCGGAGAGCGGCGGAGATTAGGGTTTTCGGCGAGCACAAGTGTTGGGCCGCCCAACACGTAGCTAAGGAATTTCGACTTTTTGAATAAAAATAAATACAGAAATTCAAAGTAATTGTTTAGGGCACTAAAAATACTAAAAAAATTCTAGAAAATATTTCAGAGCATTTTGAGCCTAAATAAAATATTGGTTTTATTTTTGATAATTATATTTTCTGATATTTAATTACTCAAGGAAAATGATATAAATAAAATCCAATTAAATCCAATAAATCCCAGAAAAATTTGATAAATTCAATTAAATGCAATTAAATGCAAATAAAGGTTGGTTAATTCATAAAAATTCCAATAACTCCAAAATTTAAAATCAGGCGAAAATTTCGGGATGTTACAGATACACCGCGTGCGTTGTTTTTGCATGTGTGTAAAAAACATTTGTTTAGTGTAAATTAAAGACTGTGATGTCTAAGCTGTGATTATTAGCTAGTATGACACAAACAGTTTGTGTGGGTAAAACAGTCACGATGGGTCAAAGGTAAAAGCAAAGTGCAAAAACACGTAAACAAAGCTTGAACGAAAATAGGACGCTGCAAGCAACATCTCTATTAAAATGGGTTATTAGAAGTATAGAATACATAGTAAAAAAATGGTTACGTAGCTATGCAGTGAATGCCCCAATCAAACATACATCACTCCAAAATTCCAAAATATCTAGCTGGCTACCAAAAAATGATGCGTTAAAGTCAAACAGAAAAACCATTAAGAAAATACATTAATCCTTACCTTGAACTACCTGAAGAAGGGCAGCGACTCAGCGTGACGAGCTCCTGCAGGATCAGGCGCAGCACCTCCTTGTTGATGGCGTCCGCCGCCACCGTGTACTTTCTCGCACCCTAACGAAACACAACACAGCACCCAAAAAAATCACATCGCCAAATCAAGCCAGCAAAATTTCTTGGACCAGAGGGTTTAGGTATGCACTACTAACTGATGCGCTGTGCATTTAGCCATCTAGAAAATAATTGAAATGTGTGTACAAGGCAGATGAGTGGCATGAAGAAACCGGCACAGCTTACCATTGCCTTTAAATCATCTCCTTTTGTTTTTCACTAAATGAAACAACTCTCCCTGTGTCGTTTATCTTCATTAGACCAAAATCAGATGCATGACTGACACAATAAATAGTCATTAGTGTTCGAGTCCACAAGGATCAAACTAATAGTCTTAACACATAAGAGTTCTTAATATATGCTGGAAATCAAACTTCTGTTTTACCAAAACAAAGACAACTGAATTGATCTAAATATTTCAAACGTAAGCAATCCCAACGTTAATGAACAACAGGTGCTGAAACTTATCCATCTCCATTCGTCAGGAAAGAGCTTCTTTGCAGTTCTGAATCTTTTAGCAGCATGCGTTGGTCTGCGAAGTAGTAGTATGAACATATAGATTAGCAATTATGAATAGGCTGTAGCTATTTTGCTTAAGCAAGTTCTAATGGCGGTACATAAATACAAGTGACTGGTAAATGTGTTGACTTGTTATGTGAGTCTTCGGACGATGTAGGTAAGTGAGGATCAGTAGATGTAATAGCCTCTTCATGCGCCATTTCCTTGTAATACAGTGAAGACCTATATGGATATGTATTAGGTACTGTAATAGGCAATACGAGCGCACCACGAGCCGCGCACGAAGACACGGTGCGGCCCTCTGCACGGGAAATCTTCCAACTTTAGTAAAGGTATGATTCAGCATAACAAAATATATGGTACATCCTCCAGATTTCCAAATTTTCCATGGTCATGGCATATTTGGATACTTAGCAAAAATCTGTAGCATCCAAGCCAGGGTAAATTTGAATACTTAGCAAAAATTTATAGCATCCAAGTCATGGCTAAATTAACAGTGTTTAGAAAGGAGAGGTGAAGTAAATTTTTTGTAGCGTTCAGAAAGGAGAAGAGAAAGGACCAGCTCAAAATTTGGCTGAATAATAGTGTGAGGCACTCTCACTCTACTCACAACATGACTCTTTTGAGTCTGATTTTATCATTATCACCGAGCAGAAATGAACCTTAAAGTTATTTTTCTATGAATATCACAACACTTCGGTAGAAATGAATCCCAACCAAGCCTACCGTGTACGAGAAAAGTAAAATGCCAACCAAGGACTTTTGGCTGTCACTTTTATTAGTTAGCTCCTACTGCAGGTTCAAAGTAAAAAGCTGCAGAATATGTTGCTACCACTCAACTCATTCACATATATGCAAAAAAATTGTTTTACAAGAAATAAATGAACAATAATTATATTTTGGTCAGATAGAGCTACAAAGTTCCTAAATCTCAGATAATAGCATTATCTCTACCGGAACAATTGAAGTGTGTACTACATATTAAAAACTGCTCGGATTGCATTTGAAACAGTCAGCACCAACCTAATAGTTGTTGTATTGTACAACTACATATAACATTGTCATACATTTACTTGAGATATATCATTCATTTCATAGAATGGCAGCATCATGTAAAATCCAGAGAAATTCTAGCACGAGTGACCTAACTGCAGATTAGGATTTGTTTGCATAGGATCCATAACTGTAGTTCACAAGATGGATTTAACAAGTTATACAATCTTATATGGAATCAAATAATGATCTTGCTTTTTCCATGATATGACTATCAAAATGATGGTCCAATTATTCACACCATCAAATCCAATCAAAAATGCAAAGAATAGTAGTTTACTCTAAACTGTGAAAGCATGAGCTTACCTCGTGAGGGCATCCTAGTGAAGCAGGCACATGCCCATATGTCCTTTAACTTCTTAATGCTAACCGCCTTGTATAGCTCTGCATTTGCGACAAACACTAGTGGATACCTTCCCATGAAAAAATTACACGCATGGTCAGTTTAGGGTATAGATATTGTAAATTGTTTTGTTATTCTTAGGAAATTGAGCATTGGAACAAAATATCATTACAAGTTGGTTCCTGAATCACAGATATAGCGTAATATCTCCATAGGACGAATCATGTTCGGAATTGGAAACCCTCAAAAAGCTTGGAAGCAGATGACATGCCAAATTTACTTGTCTTTTCTAGGATGTACTGTCTAATCAGCCAACCTCATCGGCACACCACAAACACCTTGAGCGCATCAACACTGGAGCCAATCTAATCAACAAGGGGGAAGGGCACGTACCAGATAGGTGTCAAGGTATGGTAGGTATGCATGAGGCGGTGGCGCAGCAGCATGTCCCACTCCACCTCATCAGCGTCCGAGCCGCCGCCATCGCGAGATCCTGAGTCGCCAACGTCGCGGTCGTTAGAGAGTTCATCTCGTCGTCCTCCTCTTAGCAATCGGTAGTTGGAGTTGAATTTATGGGGACTAACAACGAGTGGGCCCCGTCAGAGTAGGGGCGGTGGCAGGGCCGTTCCTGGGCCGGTGCAACAGGTGCCGTCGCCTAGGGCCTACGATGGGGAGGGGCCTCGGCCCATGTAAGTAATCAGCATATATATGGTCATGGGCTCTTCATCTCCTCATCTTCTGTTGTTCCAAGAAACGAGACACCGGCGGCTCGTGCGAGCGGGAGTCAACAAAGCAAACGACCTTTCGCCTTCAGGCTCGGGCTTCGGCCGATCGACTCGACGCCTCAACGCTCACACTAGACATCGACGCTCACGCTCAGTGCTCACGCCTTGACCCATTAGGTCCTTACATTGGATTTGTTCTATTTTGACTAGGAGACTCAGACTTCATAGCATTAGCGTCAAGGCCGCCGTGCCTCTTCGAGTCTTCGACAGACTCTTCGTGTTCCTCGCCGTCATCGTCGAGCGCCCGAGCGCCCTCCCTCCCTCTCTCCCTCTCGTGCCGGCGGCGTCCGTCCAGGCGAGACCACCGAGACGGCGTCAATCCATGACCCGCGGCTCCCAATGAAGTGAGAAAATATTGGTGCACTCTGGTTTTGTTTTTCATTCTTCTTTTATTACGATGCCGCTCTTCTAAGCTTCAGCCCAACTGCCCAACCTTCCGATTTGGAAAGCAAGCTTAAGTTCTGCAATTCTGGACATGCTGGAACAACAAGAATATACATACGGGAACAAGAACTATCCATTCCATGTTTTTTAGTTTCTGTAAACTATGGCTAACTTCTCCTGCAGTCTCGGATCTTTGATTCTAGGAAGGGAGAAAAGTTCTGATTGATTTCAGGACCGAGGATTGTTCCTTATCTTTTTAAATCATTTGATCATGTCATCTAGAAAGTATTTGTCTGAAAGTGAAAAAAGGAAAAGAAAAAATGATGGGTTTGCTTATTTTGAATTCGCAGTGGTAAATGGTATATGATGGCCCTTATTTAGCATGGTCTAGCTTTTGGGATATGGAACCTGCAACCACCTCTACAATTATTCTCTCCCCCCTCTCTTTCTCTCTTTTATCATTGATATCAGGATATGTCCTGTGCACATTCTCTCCCCCTCTCTTTTTCTCTTCTATTATTAGTTTTTTGAAGGGATATATCATGTATATTTGCAACTAGATCGCTTATTTTGATTATATATCATGTATGCGTCATCTTTGCAACTGAAGAAATGTTTTGATTATATACTTAACATATGCGCCTTTGCAATTAATAAATAAAAACATTGTTATGTTGTTGAAATTAAGGGCCCCATTTCTTGACTTGCACTAGGACCTCCGAAATATGAGGAACGGCCCTGGGCGGTGGCCATGGAGGTGGCATTGGGGCTTTAGGGTTTAAACATTTAAGATGTATAAGATGGACTTGGAGGAGACGTGGGGTGTGTGGGTTTAAGGTGGAGGAGATGACCTCATGGCCGCAGGGCTTCGCATTAGCGAGGGTGGACGAGAAAGGCGGCGGCGGCAGGCTGTGCGGCGAACTGTCATGCCGGCTGCAGGCGATTCAGTCACGACGAGGGAGACTCTGATGGAGGAAGAAAGGGAGTCGGCAGGAGAGCGGGTCTTGGCGTCGGGTTCAAATGAAGAGGGAACGGCCTAGATGAAAACTAAGAAAAGTGGTGAAGATCGAACGGATGGCGTCAACAGGGTTAATTGCCAGCAATACTGTTTGCTGTAATCTTTTGTCATTTAGGAGTTTGAAGCGAGTTACCGATAGTAACTTGTAAGCGCGGTAAAGTTTCAGCAGGGGGATATATATAGTCTGTATCGATGAGACAAAAGGGCGATTATGAAATGAAATGCATTGAGTTCTCTCTTTTCTTCTTTGTTTCATTCTTGTTCTTCTTTGCTTCTTCCCCACGCCGTGCGCTGCTCTACCTCACGCTCCGAAGGGGAATCGGTAGCCACGGGGTATGACAATTTGGTATCAGAGCCTGGACGATCCACGCCTTGAGTTGTAAAATCCCAGTGAAAGGTTGGAGAACTCGGAGCTGGGGAAACTCAGAACTGACGATCTCTGTAAACTACCGGGAATCTGGTTGGCTTGGCGGGGAAATCCACCACGGCGCCACAAAAACCCTCGGTTCAGACTCAGTTGGTGCTAAAGGCGATGGGGGAAAGGGCAGAACGGGCGGAGGAGAAACTGGCGATTATCAAAGAGAGTTTGGATCTCCTCTTTTCTCGGTTGGAGATGTTGGAGACAACGCAACAACTAGTGAGTCGAATGGAGTTGACAGCGTTGGCGGTAGAACAAGGTACTAAGGATCAACACCTGCTCGCCACGTAGATGGAGGCCACGACTCAGGGGTTGAGCGCCTGATGGTGGGTAAGGTGCAGGAGGAGATCCGAAAGGAAGAGGAGACTTCGGCTTCAGCGAAGAACCTGGCTAATCCTGTGGCTCCTGAGCGTTGGGTAAGACCAGAAGGAACATCAGCCATGTTCACTAGTTCGATGCCATCTAGATGGTCGACAGATGGTTTGACTGAAACTGAAGTGCTAAATGGCCGGCCACCCAAAGAACCCGGGGGAAATGGGAGATACTCTTTGCCCAAGTTGAATTTTCCCAAATTTGATGGGAACAACCCCTGGCTATGGAGAGACAAGTGCACTGATTACTTCCAGATTTTTAACATTCCGGAGGCATTGTGGGTATCGGCTACAACTCTGCATATGGAAGGGAATGCGGCAAGGTGGCTATAGATGTACAAGGCTCGAAATGATTTGGGTGGTTGGGAGCAATTCATACACGAGGTGGAAGATAAGTTTGGAGCATTTGATCAGAGGAGGTTATTGACAGATTTAGTAGAGCTTAAGCAAATTGGGACTCTAAATGAGTATAAGGCAAGCTTTGATGAGTTAATGTATGAGTTGGCAATGCACAATCCCTATTATGACAAAGAACTCTTTGTCTCACACTTTGTAAAAGGGCTAAAACCTGAGTTCAGGGGAGCAGTCCAGGTGCAGATTCTTGAAATAGTGGACCGAGCTGCTTTATTGGCCAGGGTGCAACAGGATATTTTGGACCGAAGTAAACTGGGCAAATTGAGGAATGGACATGGAAAAGATGGTGCAGCCGGAGGAAAGATGGACAATCCTACGAACCAGGTGAAAATCGGTCAGGGGGATTTGTGGAAGGCAAGACAGATCCGAGAGTACTGTCGAGCTAATGGATTGTGTTATCAATGCGGAGAAAAATATGAACCCAATCACCATCTGCAATGTAAAAAGAAGATGACAGCCCAACTGCAAGAAATTACGATGGAGGAACAAGAGGAAATGCTTTCGGATGAAGTGTTGGACCTAGGGAAACTTAAGAGTTGAACCCTTCGGACACATACCAGTTATCTCTCAATGCAATTTCAGGAGTGGAGGAAGCAGAGACCATAAGATTTCTAGCCTTGGTTAGAAATCAGGTGATGCTGGTCCAACTTGACTCCGGGAGCACCCATAGTTTCATAAATGTCGGTTTCATTCAAAGAATAGGCATGATTCCACAGAGAATCAAGCCATTGGAGGTTCGTGTGGCAAATGGAGAAAAATTGCATTGCGATCAATGCATGTCTAGAGTGGAATGGTGGATGCAAGGGCATACGTTTCAGGCTGATTTGAGAGTTATCAATTTGGGAGCTTACGACGTAATCCTGGGAATGGACTGGTTGCAATTAAATAGCCCGATGCTATGTGGTTGGATGGAAAAGGTAGTGGAGTTCAAACACTTTGGGAAAACGATTCGATTGCAAGGAATTAAAGAGAAGGTGGAAGTAACGACTATGATGACTAAACAACTGGACAAATGGGATAAAAGAAACAATATATGGGCCATGGCGGTGCTGGAACAAGCAGGAACACCAGTGGATCAACATATTGAACCAGCCGTAGCAGCAGTTCTGGAGCAATACCAGGACGTCTTTGCTGAACCAAGAGGCTTACTTCTGAAACGAGAATATGACCATTCGATCCACTTGAACCCAGGAACTGTGCCGGTAAACTCCCGACCATATCAGTACTCGCCATTGCACAAAAATGAGATTGAAAGGCAGGTTGTGGACATGCTCACGGTTGGAATCATCTCACCCAGCATGAGCCCGTTTGCTTCCCCGGGCAAAAAAAGATGGGTCGTGGAGATTTTGTGTTGATTACCGGCGCTTAAATGATCTCACAGTTAAGAACAAGTTTTCGATGCCAGTAACTGATGAGCTGTTAGATGAATTGGCGGGTACAAAGTATTTTTCCAAATTGGATTTACGGGTTGGGTACCACCAGATACGGATGAAGGAAGAAGATGAAGCTAAGACTGCTTTTAAAACCCATCATGGGCATTACCAATTCAAGGTCATGCCCTTCAGTCTCACTAATGCTCCAGCTACTTTTCAGTGTGTGATGAATGCAGTGCTAGCTCCGTATATCAGGAAATTTGCATTAGTGTTTATAGATGTTATACTCATTTACAGCCCAAGTCTGGCGCAGCATCTTGAACATCTAAAGGCCATATTGCAAACATTGCGAGATCACCAGTTTTATGTTAAAAAGTCAAAGTGCACTTTTGCGCAACATCAGATAGAATATCTCGACCATGTGATTTCTAACGCAGGAGTGTCCACCGATCCTCAGGAAACCAAAGTCATGTTGGATTGGCCGAAGCCAAGATCCGTGACAGAATTGCGCGGATTCTTGGGGTTAACCGGGTATTATAGGAAGTTTGTGCGGAATTATGGTATAATTGCTCAACCATTAACGAATATGTTGAAGAAGAGAGCTTTTGAATGGAGCCCACAGTCTGAAGAAGCCTTTCGACAATTGAAAGAAGCTATGTCAACCACACCCGTACTGAAGATACCAGATTTTGAGCAGAGCTTTAAGGTTGAGACTGATGCTTGCGATAGCGGGGTCGGCGCAGTACTGCTCCAAGAAGGTCATCCTATAGCTTATTTTAGTAAAGCATTAAGCAAAAAGCATCAAAGTTTGTCAATCTATGAAAATGAGTTTTTAGCTCTTATGTTGGCAGTTGAGAAGTGGCGTGCTTATTTGCAGCGCCATGAATTTGTCATTCGGACTAATCATCGAAGCCTTTGCTACTTGGAGGAACAACCCCTGCAATCGGAAATGCAGCGCAAGGCGATGACCAGGTTGATGGGCTTACGGTTTCGGATAGTTTACAAGAAGGGCAAGGAAAATGTAGTTGCCGATGCACTCTCGCGAGTTGGTCAATTAATGGTGATGCAGTCGATCACCGAGGTGCAACCAGTGTGGGTGCAGGAAGTGTTAAATTCTTACGTCACTGATTCTGAAGCTCAGCAAAGATTGTTGCAGCTAGCAATTTGCAGTCCAGATGATCAGGGGTTTGCTTTACAACAGGGCTTGATCTATTACAAAGGAAGAATATGGATTGGAAACAATTCCGCGTTGCAAACCAAAATCATAACAGCTCTTCATTGTAGTGCAATCGGGGGACATTCTGGGATTCAGGCAACATATCAGAGGCTTAAGAAGCTTTTTTGCTGGAAAGGGATAAAACAAGACGTGGAGAATTTTGTGAAGCAATGTCTAGTCAAGACTAGGATACAATGTGATCCTAGTGGTGGTTGATCGGTTCTCTAAATACGCACATTTTGTTGCTATTGGTCATCCATTCACAATGCCAGGAATCGCAAAGCTTTTCTTAGAGCACATTGTTAAACTTCACAGTATGCCACGAACCATCACGTCTGATCGGGATAAGGTCTTTACCAGTCTTTTTTGGAAAGAATTGTTCTGCATGTTGGACACCAAGTTGCAATATAGCACGGCATACCATCCACAAACCGATGGGCAAAGCGAGCGAGTTAATCAATGCTTAGAGATGTATTTGCAATGTGCTGTGCATGATGTGCCAAGAAAATGGAAAAGTTGGCTGGCTTTAGCAGAGCTATGGTATAACACAAATTTCCATACTGCACTAGGATGCTCTCCATTCAAGGTGTTGTATGGTTTTGACCCTAACTATGGGGCAATACCGAAGGAGTATACGGGAGAGTTGAAGGAAGTCAGGGAGATACTCCAAGATCGGGAAAGGTATAATGACTTGGTTAAGCAGCATCTGGCAAGAGCTCAGAACCGCATGAAATTACAGGCGGATAAGAACAGACAAGAACGGCAATTTCTAGTTGGTGAGAAGGTGCTTCTGAAACTTCAACCCTATGCACAATCATCGTTAGTAAATAGGCCTTACCCAAAATTATCGTACAAATTCTATGGACCATATTCGGTTGTGGAGAAATTTGGGAAAGTGGCTTACAAGCTCGATCTTCCGAGGGTTTGCCAAATTCATCCTGTCTTTCATGTATCACAGTTGAAAGCATTTACCCCAAACTACACCCCTGTTTTTGCCGAGCTACCAAGAATGGCGGAACTAGACACAGGCTCGCCTCAACCAGAACAAAATCTTGGAGAGAAGATTAGTGAAGAAGGGCAATACTACAATAGCACAGGGCTTAATTAAATGGACAGGGATTCCGATGGAGGCAGCTACTTGGGAGGACCTCTCAATCTTGCGCAGCAAGTTTCCAACCGCCATTGCTTGGGGACAAGCAGATTCTGACAGGGGGAAATTGTCATGCCGGTTGCAGGCGATTCAGTCACGACGAGGGAGATTTTGATGGAGGAAGAAAGGGAGTCGGCAGGAGAGCGGGTCTTGGCGCCGGGTTCAAATGAAGAGGGAACGGCCTAGATGAAAACTGAGAAAAGCGGTGAAGATCGAACAGATGGCGTCAACAGGGTTAATTGCCAGCAATACTGTTTGCTGTAATTATTGTCATTTAGGAGTTTGAAGCAAGTTACCGTAGTAACTTGTAAGCACGGTAAAGTTTCAACAGGGGGATATATATAGTATGTATCGATGAGACAAAAGGGCGATTATGAAATGAAATGCATTGAGTTCTCTCTTTTCTTCTTTGTTTCGTTCTTGTTCTTCTTTGCTTCTTCCCCACGCCGTGCGCTGCTCTGCCTCACGCTCCACAGGGGAATCGGTAGCCACGGGGTATGACATGAACACGCCTTGCAGCCGAGAAGCATGGGGATTCATTGTCACTAATATCCGACCATGGTCGGATCATGGCTGGGGACAAGATCTGGCTGTTCAAATCGAAACATTTCGTAAAGCAGAAGCTAAAAATTGCCAAGAAATGGCTAAGAAAAATTAGACCAGGCCATCCAGGGAACCATGGCAAGAGGAAGATCTCAGATTCCTAGAAAATGATGGGGTCAAGGAAAACGTACCATACAATAAACATCACCACATATAAGATCTCAGATTCCTAGAAAATGATGGGGTCAAGGAAAACGTACCATACACCAGGGGCTTGACGCCAGAGCACTCGCCGACGAGAACAAGAGGGAGAGGTTCCGAGCCTCGATGTCCCCATAGTTCTTCACGAACTCCCTAAAATCAAGCACATCACAAATACACTAAACATCACCACATATAAGGTGAGCAAGGATCGGGTAGAGAACAGAGAAAGCGGTCGGTGAAGCTCGATGCGCCTAGAAGCCCATGCGAGAGGACATGCGTCGAAAACCAAACGGGGCAGGCAAAGCACGAGTGAGGCACCTTGACGGCGGCGGCGCACTGCAGGTAGGGGCGGAGCGCGGGCAGGGGGGCAGACGGGGCGGAACAGAGTGAGGGAGGCTGCAACTGCTGGACGTGAGGCCAGGACGATGTGTCTGCAAGGGTTCGGCGCTCCTGGAGGTCGTGGTTGGTAGGAAGGACACGAAATGCGTGATGCGTGAGGACGGCGGAAGCTTCGCGAGGCAGCACACATGGAGCGAGGCGCAATGAAGCGAGCAACCGTCGAGTAAGCGAGGAGCCACGCGGGAGGGCGCGCGTCGGCAGCCAGGCGGAGACTCGTAGCGGGGCGAGAGGAGGTCGCGGGGGGCGCGCGTCACGCGAGGAGACCGCCGAGGCGGGGAGCCAGACGCAAGACAGAGACTCCCGAGGGCCTCTCAGCTCAGCTGGCCGATGTGGCATAGCTGGCAAGCCGAAAATGTTTCCATATTATTATATACTAGAAATGTTTTCGCGGTGTAATACATCATATACGTTGTTTCTTTTGAAGAAATAATTTTGTATTTTTTGGCAGAGTTTTTTTTAAATCATCGAGAAAACGTGTGAAACGATTGAAAGGATACGAACGTAACCACGTTTTTTTTCATCTATCTGGGGTGCCCTCACGAAGGATCCGCGATTTTTCTAAACTAGAAGGTCCCCTTCGTAAAAAACAACGGTCGAAAGGATACGAACGCAAACACATTTTTTCGCATGTATCTGGGGTTCCCTCATGAAGGATCCGCGATCGCGCCAAATCAAAAAGGTCCTTTTCGCGAAAAACAGCCGGAATGATCCAAACGTCACTACGTTTTTTTTCGAGGTCTTCTCACAAAAAATCCGCGGTTTTTCTAAACCAGAAGGTCCTCTTCATAAAAAACCACGGGAAGGACCTATACGTAATTACAAAATTTTTGAGCGACCTAAACGTGGAAAAAAAATTTGAGTCGAGCCAGCTCGGCTCAAATCGCTCCCAATGCCGGAATGCTCCCATCTTTAGTATAGGTACTAGGAACGTTTTCGCAGCGTTATACGCCGCACGCGCTGTTTCAGCATGTTTGTAGGGAATATATCCATTTAGCGTAGATTCAAGACTGATGTTTAAGCCGCTATTATTAGCTGCTGCTATAATCATTTTCATGTATTCGTTGGTGTATGGTTGTATGTGAGCTTATGTAAATGATATGGACGTAAAAGGCAGATGAGTGTACAATGAGAATTGTATGGGATAGGAAATGTATGCAGCGTGGTACTAATAGGATGGAAACTGTGACCGTAACGTTTTATAAGAACTGTTACATAATGGTGTGTGGCTGCATGATAGCAAACAAATAGACAACAGATAGACGTTTTATAAGAACTGTTACGTAATGAATGGCTACACCCTTTATAGCGCTAGAGATTGAAGGACGGTCAGCTGAGCCACCTGTTATTTTGGCGATTTTGTGAAAAAGTCCCTCCACTTCTTCGAAATTACGGATAGGTCCTTCCGGATTACGAATAGGTCCTTCACGATTTTTTGTGAGACAAAGATAATTTTTTTTCTTCGCGTTTAGGTCCCTGGCGCAGTATTTTACGGAAAAAGACTCCCGTTAAATTTAAATCGTGAATAAGCCCTTTTCTAATTTTTTAGGTAGCGAAACGAGTCCAAAAAATAACAAAGCAGTCCTCGCTTCTTACGTTCGAGTCCATTCTCCGTTTTTCGGAAAAATGTTTTCGTCATCAAAAACCCGGAAAAAATATTTTCGTCACCCAAAAAACCCAAAAAAAATGTTTTCGTCACAAAAAAAACACAAATTCGTCGAAGGTTTATAGCAGCTTGTGGATTTGCCAACGGGTCATAACCGCGGTTTTTTTTTTAAAAAAAATGTAGATTCGTCCGAAAATTTATAGCAACCCATAGATTCGCCGGCGAGTCCTAACGACCTATTTTTTTTTAACAAACACAAAAAACCAAAAAACGAAAAAACCAGATAAATCGGAGATTTATAGCGGTTCATGGATTAGCCACAGTGCAAGCGAACCTTTTTAAAAAGGAAATACATAAAAACGACGAGACTTTTCTTTTGAAAAACAAAAAAACACAGATTCAACCACAATTTTCTAAATAAAACACGTATTGACAAAAAAACACGATTAAATCGAAGGTTTATAACAACTTGTGTATTTGCCAACGGGTCATAACCGTGGGTTTTTTTAAAAAAAAGTAGATTCGTCCAAAGATTTATATCGACCCGTAGATTCGCCGGCGGATCCTAACGACCCATTTTTTTTAACAAACACAAAAAACAAAAAAAATACGGATTCAACCGCAATTTTCTAAATAAAACACGCATCGACAAAAAAATATGGATTCGTCAAAGGTTTATAACAACTTATGGATTTGCCAACGGGTCATAACCGCGTTTTTTTTAAAAAAAAACGTAGATTCGTCCAGAGATTTATAGCGACCCATAGATTCGTCGGTGGGTCCTAACGACCCATTTTTTTTAGCAAACACAAAAAACAAAAAATGATCAAATATCCCCAAATGCGTAAAAAAACAACCACGGTTTTCTAAAAAAAACATAGATTAAATCGAAGGTTTATAGTAACCCGTTGATTAAGCGCGATTCATCGAAGGTTTGTAATATCCCATGGATTCGCCAATGAGTCCTACTGACCCATTTTATTTAAAAAATGCGGAAATCGAAAATTTGACAAATTTTATCGACGACGAGTTATAAGCGGTTTTCTAAAAAACGAGATTCCTTGAAGGTTTATAGCTAACGACATATTTTTTTAAACAAATATGAAAATCGAAAATACGACCCCCATGGATTTGTCGACGGGTCCTATCGACTCTACAGAACGGCGCAGCGTAGCGCGCTATTATTGCTAGTTGTCTTTAAAAGCTAGCGGTTTTGGCTTTAGTCGGGCCGACCGCATACTATACAGCCAGATTTCAGTATCCGTAGTAATGGCGATGATGTTTTCTAGGTTATTGATTGGCTTGATAATCTCTATATATATAATCGAAGCATCAGCAAAGCATATACACTAACAGAAGCAGGACTACGGCTGCAGAAAACACCCGAGAAGCAATGTGTTTATTTTGGAGAGGGACAATAAAAGAAAAGTAATATTCTGTATGCAGTATAACAGACATTTTTTTTAAAAGCACGAAAAAGAACAGTCACTATGAGTTTTTTGTGAAGGCTGTTGTTAACGACAGCGGGAAAAAACAGCAAAAGGAAGAGATGCACTACGCAGTAGGCACTTTACTGGCTCATACACATATTAGTGCCGTAATAAGTACTTGAGTTTTTAACTAACAGTCGCATATCCAACAATACACACAGGGAAGTTCATTTCATGGTGACCATGAAGTATTGTTACTAAAGCACCGAAACGAAGTGACGAATACTCATACCAGGGGTACCCCACAGCTAGATGGGATTATCACTGAATATTGGCCGGAACACCAAATGGGCCGTCTTGGGCCCAGCTCTGACCGAAGGCCTCATTGGACCACGAAGGATCTCCGGCCTTGATCAGGCCCACCAGAGGACGCTCCAACCTGGCTTTAGGTCGGGCGCCCCCGTAGGCTTCAACCTGGCCTGAGGTCAGACGCACCCGCAGGCTCCGACCCGGCCACAGGTCGGACGTGCCCGCAGGTCCCGACCTGGCCTCAGGTCAGGACCCCAACGAAGCTCCGACTCAACGACCTTCCCTGCCGCGGTAGGAGTTGGCAGTAGGTAGCAACACTCTATCGCGGTTGCATAGCATGGCAGGAATGAGGGTGCTATTTTGCAATTTTCATTGTAGGGGAGCTGATTAGGGAAAAAAAACTTCGGTGAACACTTCCACGGAGATTGCTGCGTACGGCCATGCGACTTGGGGGCTATTCGGCTGCCTACGCCACCATCTACGACCGAATCGAGCTTGGCTCCTCAATTCAAACCAGGCTCGACGCATGCAAGGCAAGCACGGGTACGCAGAGTCACCTTCTCCGGCCTTCTCTTGATTCCCACTCAGCTCCTCCCTCCATCACATCGCCCCCAACTCCGTCACCCAATCCGCCGCCGGAGAATGACTGGTTGGTTTACAATGGTATTGCGTAAACAAAAAAATTGACTGGTTGGTTTGTCTATCACAGAAGTAGTTTACACTCTTTTAACACAACATTCAGACATTGACTGCGTCTGTCCTCTCGCGGTCTCGCTACACTTTGGATTACAACACTACCCTACGGTGAGCTAAGAAAAAAGCTTTCACCTGCTCGCTCGCTGCACAAGGCTGAGATGCGTGTTCAGTCTGAACTCGCTCGAACGGCTGAAACCAACCCATTGATCGCTACCAAACCTTTGCTTGCTTCGATTCGGCCTCTCTCCAATCATGCATGTGCCGGTCACAATTGATGTCTATGCACGAGACTTGCAACACAAAATACATGTACGCAAACACGCAATGGGGAAAAAAACAGACGACGTCAGTCATATAAAAAATGCATGCATGCATGTATATTTGAGTTTAGGTACACTTTGATCGAATCACTTGGGAATCGTTATTCAAGTAATTGTACATCTTCCGAAATACTCATACATAACACATTATGATCATTTCCTGTCTCTTTTTTTAAGTACATTTCTTGTCTCTTAATTTACTGTAGGTAATGTACCGGCTAGCATGCTTTCGTTTTCGTATAGTGGAATATACACATACATATATATTGTATACATATTTACTGATTACATGTAGTAGAGGGAAAACTCTTCGATAGGGTGGATCCTTATGTCAGAATTGTCCCATCACCGTTCGATGGTGCTCTCACAAATCTCGAGACAATCGGACGATAGTACTCACATAGGGTCGACTCCATGATATAGTCCCCTTCGGAGCAGAGCATGCACTACATATATAGAAAAAAAAAATCTATAGCACCACGTACTTTGTAGCATTCTTTGTAAAAATCATACACATGGTAAATACAGATCTTAAAAGCGGCTAAATCTTCTTCTCTTCTCCAATATATAACATATGTCCAGGGCCATATAAGAAGCATGTGCAGAGTGAGCACCTGCATAGGCCCCCTCCACTTCAGAGGGGCCTCATTTTGTGGATTAGTTTTAATTAGTATATTAATCTTCCAAATAAGCATGTCATTAAATTATTCGTAGCTTCCCTGTCATTGGTGGCAACAAATAGATCAAGTTCAGTTCACTTTAATCTATTCACTATATGTTGTTTTCGAGATGAAAGCAAACAAATTTTCTTCTCAATCTTTCATTGCTATCTTGGTTGCATGATCTTTGTGTAACTGCATTGTTAGGACATTGTCTTTTTTTTTTTTTGAAGTAAACGGCAGGAGCTCTACCATGCATTAAAGATAAAAGGGGAGTAATCCATTACAGAACTGAACATCACCGACTCGAAGATAGCCCGGATCTAAGAAAACAGAAAGAAACCAAAAGAGTTCTACAGACATTGTCATGCTACTTCAATGCTTCGTTAAGCATTGAGGTATTGATGCTGCATCATGGCCCAAAGGGAGCCATCTGTTCCAATTTAGGGCCATGTCAACTTAGGCTATTCCATGCAGCTTTTATGTTGCGTATAAGCGACGCTCAATTTGTTAGATTTATTGAAACAACCCGGATATTTAACAGTGCAAATGAGGTTATTAAATGAAAATAACAAGCTTAATTAAATTAATTAATACAGTTGAATCACATTATTCAAATATTACAAATTGAACACAATGGAATAAATTTCAAAATTCAAAAGTTTAATTACATTTCAGGCCTCAACTACATAAATAATTAATTATATCTCAAATTACAAAAATGCATGAATAATTAATTACATTTTAATTATATCTCAAAAACAAAAATTACAAGAATATTATTTATTATTTCCGAACATCCGAGTTCCTCTGGTCTTCATTTGTAAGTCCTGCATATTAGTGTTGCATGCAAATAAGAATAAGTAATCCGCAAAATTTAAAATAAACAAAAGAATTAGAAATAGAATTACCGTCGACCCGTATGAAATAATATCGCTTATTGAGGTACCAGATTCGTCCATGACCAAATTAGCATCTTTCACAGAAATAGGGTTTCATCATTCGATAGTAAATAAACTTGCAAATTTAATTCATAGACACGCATATTAAAAATATCGAGCTATAGATTTCTACAGACTACCCCCACTAAAATGGAATATACATGAACCACTGTGCCACAAGGACAGCACAACCTAATTTCAGAGCCCTCAGCCAGGATTTTTCCTCAGACAAGCCTCCAGAGCCTTCGGCCATAAGGCCAGTCACCTCTAAACATAAGGCTCAAGCTTCCAGACCAAGCCATCCAAGCCAACAGTCAAAGCAACGAAAGCAAGGCACACAAACAGCAAGTTTTAACCAAGACCACCAGAGCCACTAGGAGCCAGTAGCAAGGAGCATCCACTAAACAAGGACACGGGAGCCAGAAGGCAAGCAGGCACCACAAGCCCAAGCAAGCTCATGTATGTATGTATCCTACCTTTCTTATACCTGATAGAGTTCCCGGGAAAAGAGCACCCCCACGTGTCACCCTTGGCGATTTTGTGAAAAAACCCCAGCGTTTCTTGAAATTACGGATAGGTCCATATAGATTACGAATTGGTCCTCCGCGATTTTTTGTGAGGGGACGATATTTTTTCCCGATTCGCGTTTGGGTCCCTCGCGCGCTATTTTATGGAAAAAAACTCACGTTAAATTCAAATCGCGAGCAAGCCCTTTTCTTATTTTTCAGGATAGCGGACAGATCAAAAACGTAACAAACAGGTCTTTGCTCCTTACATTTAGGTCCTTTCTCCGTTTTTCGCGGGAAAAATGTTTTCGTCACCAGAAATATATGTGCAACTATATTTCTAGACTTTTTTCCCAGCTTGATTTCCCATCTCGATCTCTGATATTTTTTAAAACATTTATTATTACTCGGCGAATGTGTAGAGTGTTAGACTCGACAAAAGAAGGTTGTCGTCTCTAATAATTTTTCACCCTTTTCCCTCTAGACTTTTTTCTCACCGCGGTTTTCCAGCTCGGTCTCCAATATTTTCCAAATAATTCGTCGAAAGAGATATTTCTTCAACTCTATCTCTCTATTTTCCCCCCGTTTCGTTCATTATTTCGACGATTTAAAAAAATAAAATGCCACCGAAAAAAAAAAGAAATTTTTTCTACCAAAAAATGGCACGCACGGCGTGTTACACCGTGAGTCTGATATTTTTTAAAACATGTTGTCGGGGATTGGATATCCGCGATATCCGACCATGGCATCCCTGTAGCTTCTGAGCATGCCCGTGTTCGGGCCTCGACCCCAGAGAGGGCCACCGGGCCGCTCGACCGTGTGGTTAGCGGCCATGGTCCGCTGCCAAGCTCGTCCCCGAGCATAACAGCCCGAGCGTCCGCGACCAGACGACTTGGTCAACCGAAGGGGCCTCGGGCTTCCCCCAAAAGCCGGGCACGGTCCACGAAGGCAACGTGGCATTAATTGCAAGGCGGCTCGAAGGATTGACGCCGGTGACTCTGACGCCCGTGGTCTGCGGCGCGCATAAGCCGCACTCCATCGTACCCGTCGCCACCGCGCCCGGCGAGAAGAAGCAAAAGAAGCTGCGCTACCCACGCTCGAACAAAGAACGCGCCTGTAATAAATGCTATGTCGGTTGTAACTCCTATAAATACCTTCCCGCGAAGAAGTCGGGTTGGTTCAATTTAGTTGAACTTGACCCATCATTCCCACTCATACGCAACGCTTGTCGCAGTAGGCTTGGAGGGTTATCCTTAGCACCACCAAGGCTCCCCGAGCAAGTGCATTGTAATCCACTTTCACATATTAGTGCAATCATCGGACGTAGGGTTATCTCTACGAGAGGTCCGAACTGTGCAAAAAGAGGCTCCTTGCTCGTTGCGATTGTCTTGGCCACCTCGTTTCCCTTGCTCAGTAGGCCCTCAGAGGTTATATGCTTTACCCCCCCCCCCGCCACGAAAAAGGGACCTTAGGTTGATCCCTCATTCAACAAGTAAGCTCGGCGGGGGACTGGTTCCCGAATCGTCGACAGCTGGCGCCGTCCGTGGGGATCGACTAAGTCCTTTCGCGAGGAATCCCTGAGGATGCCGAACTCTCAGGACAATCAGGACCTCTGCGTCTTCGACGACGTGGAGGACGACGATGTGTACTACGCCAGCGATGGCGTGGCTGATCCGGAGGGCCACACCGAAACCGAGAGTCTTTCCCGGTATGCAGCGAGCAGGCGTTCTCCGCCATGCCTGATACCCTCGCTAGTGAGGAAGAATCTGGCGGCTCCCGCGGCGGTCCGGGCATCCCCAATCGTCCAGAGCGCGGCCGACAAACCGAGGCGCCTGGCGACACCGCGTTGTCGCCCGCGCGATCCTGGTGCTCCCGCAGCGTCAACATGGCGGGAAGGGAAGAAATCCATGAGGTCTAGTCCCCTGGGACCTCCCAGCACCACCAGCGCGAGGCTGACGAAAACCGCCCAGAGTTGCCCCCGGGCAGGACCCTGGCGACCATCCACTGCCAAGGCGGCAGGGTGGCGGACGCCGGGGCTGGAGACTTGGCTCGCGGGGATTCCAGCAAGTATCACTCCCCGGAGCATGTGCGCAACCGTTTCCAAAGGTCGCCCCCAGTCGCTCCCCAGAGCGCTGAGCGGCTGCGGGCCATGGCGATGGTTGTGCGTAGCCTCCAGAACTTCTCCAGCCAGGCGGACCTGGCGGCCATATGGGCGGTCGTAGCTGAAAACTTAGAAAGGCTCGCCGTCGACATTGGCCTCCCAGGGCCCCCTGGCGAAGAAGGGCACCGGAGTGTTTCCCGAGGCTATAAGCAACATTCCCCTGTTCTCTCCCGCCAAAGCGCCTCCCGAAGTCTTGCTCGGGAAGGCCGCAGGAAGCAAGAGCGGCGTCGTGAGGACGTTCAGAGCGGTTCCCGGATAGCCTCACGGGCTTGGGGCTTCGCCCCTCCTGCTCGCGAGCCCACGGAGTGCTCCACCTCAGGGTTACCTTCGTCGCGCCGGCACGGGGACGTGTTCTCCCGTCTCGCCCTGAGCGCAGAAGATCCCCGAGACGCCGGCCGTCACGGTCGCCGTACCCGAGGGGTCGCCATGACGGCCCGGCCTTCGGGTGCCGGGCTTTTTCGGCATCCCTCCGCGACGTCTCGTGGCCGAGCAAGTTCAAGCCCGGCCACATCGAGCGGTTCAACGGAACTCAGAACCCAGACGAGTTGCTTTCGATCTACTCCACCGCCATTCTGGCAGTTGGAGGGGACGAGGGGGTTATGGCTAACTACCTCCCCACGATCCTCGACGGCCCTGCCAGGACATGGCTCTTTGGCCAGAAGGAGGGTTCAATCCGCTCGTGGGGGCAGCCTTATACCGCAAAGGGACACTTGGAGTCCTGTCCAAGTGCATATCTCGGGAAGAGGGCAATTTCCTTCTTAGAGATATCCATGAAGGAATGTGCGGAGCTCACTCGTCTTTCAGGACCCTTGTGAGCAAAGCATTCAGGCTGGGATATTACTGGCCGACAGCTCTAGACGACGCTCGTGTGCTCGTGGTGACTTGTCGGGTGTGTCAGTACCATGCCTGCAAGACCCACCAGCCGGCGTACGCGCTGCAGACCATCCCACTCTCATGGCCATTCTCGACCTGGGGAACTGACATTCTCGGGCCTTTTCCCCGTGGTCGAAAGGGTTGCAAGTACTTGCTCGTGGCCATCGACACTTTCTCTAAGTGGATAGAGGCCGAGCCTGTATCAACCATTTCGCCTCAAGCAGCCAAGAGATTTTTTCGCAGCAACGTGGTGACGCGCTTCGGGGTACCCAACCGCCTCATCACGGGCAATGGCACCCAGTTCACAAGTGAACTGTTCCAAGCATACTGCGAAGACATAGGAACAAAGGTCTGCTTCGCCTCTGTAGCTCATCCGCAGAGCAACGGAGCGGCTGAGCATGCAAACGGCCAGCTTCTCCAAGGGATCAAGAAAAGGGTCTTCAAAGACCTCTCCCGGCATGGCGGGTCGTGGGTGGACGAGCTTCTTCGTCGCTTTGGTCTGCATGCGCACTACGGTGAGCCGAAGCCACAGCGAACGCCTTTCCAAATTTCTCACGGTGCCGAGGCCATCCTGCCCGTCGAGGTCGTGCTCGGATCCGAAAGAGTACACCTGGCTGATAGCATCCACCAAGGGCGCGAGCGTCGCCTCGACCTCGACCTTGCCGAAGAGGCATGCGAAGGGGCGTTGCTTCGATCCGCCGTCTACCAGCAAGCTCTTCGTAGTCACGCGGCCAAGTCAATTCGGCCACGAGCCCTGCAGGCCGGGGATCTCGTCCTTCGTCGAATCCAGGACACATCGAAGGCCAACAAGCTTTCTCCAAGGTGGGAAGGCCCATACACGGTCGTCTCAATAGCACGCCCGGGGGCTGCCCGCCTGGCGATGGAGGACGTGCTCCCAAACTCTTGGAACATTGACCAGCTATGCAAGTTCACTATCTAAACTCAAATTTACTTTTGTGTCTAGCGCTAGCTCCGCAGTTTTTCTTTTGAAAAAAATGGCAAGTCTAGTTGCCTCGCCCGCTCAATGTCTATTACCTTCAAGATTTTGTGAATATATGCAAGGTCACTGCTCGTTGGTAAGCCGACCTAGTCTCGCACAAGGGCATACTTTTCTCACAATCTTGGTGATAAGGCGCGCAGGTCGAGCAAGACCCATGGCGCCAAGTTTTCCTTTGTTCCAAAATTGGGCCAGCACAAGACGCAAGACAGGTACCACGACCAACACCCTGCCACTAAAACTCACCACCAGAGGCTCCAGTCTCGATAAGGCGGCCTTGGTCCGCAGTAGCTTTTCGCTGCGTGATACAAGACGCATACAGACACCCTCTCGGTTGGTCCAGAAAGTTAGTCCGGCTGCGTGTGCTTGGTCATCGCGCACCCTGTCGGTCCACCACGCGTCTTTTCCTCGCCTACGACCATACTTGCAACTCAGGTGTATGCGTCCTAAGTGTTAAGGAATTTTAGGCCCTGCGCATGCTTCCCCAACTCTCCTGCGAACGAGCCCGTGCTCGCAACTTAGGTGCACGACCTTCATTCGCAGCGGGGGCTTGGGGGGGCGAGTTGTCACGTTTAGCGTCATTTTCAATAAAGAATCCTCGCTAAGTGCCTCGCCCTAGTCTAACGTTGTGACGCTGCTTCTTTCTTAAGAACCTGTCACTTGCATGAACTTGTTCCTTAGCTCGATACGGACTTACGCTGCACACACTTCGCTTTAACTTACGTTTCTACCCGCCTATGCTTGGCTATCTACCCTGCGCCCGTTGTTTGCAGGAAACAGCTCAGGAACACACAAAAAGGAGCATCACAGCAGGCATAGCCCATGGGCGAAAGGAAATGTACGCTTCAATGGCGTTATCAAAAGTCATCCAAAAAATCCGCAAAAAAGAAAAAGAAGTCCTCTACGCGTTGGGCTTCGCTCCCTTGAAGGCCACGGACAGTTTCCGCCTCAGGTCATCGATCTTGGCCTCAAGATCGATTACCTTCCGCCGGGCTTCGCGACCTTCGTGGGCTTCCTCGCAGAGCTGCTCGACTTCTTCGTTGTCTTGCTCGGCAAAGTCGGCGGCCGCTCGCGCTGCCCGTTCCAGCTCCGCCATCTTCGCCTCAAGGGCGCTGGAGTACTGCTTCCTCCCTTCGAGCTCTTGCTCGAGCTTAATGGCTTTCTCCCCAGCGTCGGCGGCGGCATTCACGGCTTCAAGGGACCGCTGTTTCTCCCGCTCAAGTTCCCGCTCGAGCGCAAGGACTCTTTCCGTGTCAGCGGCAACACCTTCCTTGGCCTGGCGGGAGCGCAGCCTTTCTTGCTCAAGCTCCTGCTCGAGCCCAAGGTTTCTCTCCTTAGCATCGGTGGCATCTTTCTCTGCCTGGCGACATCTGTGCACCAGCAGGGTGTCCCGATCCTTAAGGTCGCCCACGCGCCGCTCAAGCCTGGCTATCTTGGCCTCATGCGCGGCGAGCAGCTAGGCCACTTCCTTAGGGACAACCATCGTGGCGTCAAAATCCTCCAAGGTCTTCTCCAGGAGCTGCGGACAAGAAAACTTCAGCCGCCGCCCCTAAGACCCGAAAAAGCAAGAAATTACGACGGTCGCAAGAGAGTCGCCCTCACCTAAGCAAAGCCGGTGCTAAGATTGTTCCGGAAGCGTTTGGAAACTTCGCGCTCCCGAGGATCCTCAAGGACCGACAGGGGGCTGGAGGCTTCCCCAGAGTCCTTCCAAAAAGGCGGGTTGGTCGAGGATGATGAATCATCCCCCCGGGTATGTGGTTCGCCCTGGGGCACCGCGCCTTCCTCCTGAGCGGCTGGATCGCTCACTGTCTTCTCGCTGTCCATCCGGGCATGTTGTTTGCCCGGGACGGGGGAGTCCGCCGAACATGCGACTTCGCTTCGGGGCGGGCGCTGTCTCACCGAGCATCTTTGTCCGCTCGGGGCTCGTGTCTGCTTTGCTTTGAGCAATGTGCCCATGCTCCGCGCCTTCTTGGGCAGCTTTCACGCCCAAGTCTGCGGGATCGGCCTTCTCCCCTCCTTCTGTGCTCTCCGTGCTGGGGGGGCAGCAAGCCCGCCCTGGGGAAGCATTCCCTCCAGGGCAGAGGGGTCCGTCTCGACAGGGTCATCGGCGATGAACTTCTCCACGCCTTCGGCCATCACAACGTCGGCGGCTTCGGCGAGCACCCCCGCTAAGACACGATCAAGGATCTCGTTAGCTATTTTGCGACAGTCCGGAAGAGCCCTACAAGCTATTTCGCCCACATAAGGAGAGTGGGGTTAGCTCGGGTACGCAAGGCAAAGGGCAAAGAAAGGAAGGTAGGGCGGAATTCGGGACTCATCTTCAACCGGATCCTCATTATCACCTTCAGAGGGGTTGGCCGCCGTGACCACAAGCCCGGCCCTCCTCTCCGCGGCGTCGCTGATCCTCGCCAGGGCGGGGTCCACCTCCTCCATGTCGACCGCCTGCAGTGTCCTCCTCGAGCGACCCCTCCTCGTTCGGAGGGGCAGCGTGTCCTCCTCGTCGTCTTCCTCCTCCTCGCCGGCGGCCAGGGCCTCGAGCTCCGCAGCCTGTCAGGCCTCGGTGGCTCGTTTGAGCTTGGCCTGGATTTCGACTAGCTCCTCCTGCAGCCTCTTGGTCAAGCTCGTCTCCCCATCGAGCAGCTCCATGTAATCCTGGCCATAATTCTCCAGCCAAGCGTTCAAACTGCTTACCTCCTTCCGGTCGGCAAATTCCATATGCCGCACCGACGGATTTCTAGACGAGCCTACCCATTTCTTCGACAGCCGCGTGGTGGCCGGCGGCGGCACGCTCCTCTTACTTCTCGTGCTCTTGGTCCTGGCGGCCGGTACCATTATCCCCTTTCCACCCGCCAGGCCTGGGCGCGCCCACTCGCCAACAACAGGGCAGTCTTCTCCTACCAGATGGCGAAAAGCGTCAGGAGAGCCCGGGATGCTTTCCTCGAGAATATGTCGTGAAGTAACTTACCACGTCGCCTCGCTCGAGCACATTCTTGGGAACTTGTCGCTGACGCTCGAGTTCCTTGTCTTTGGGGGTGCCAAACATCTCTCCGACCCTCTTTTCCAGCCAGTCGAAGCCCGGCGCTGTCGTCAAGCAACGAGCAAAGTCAGTACGGCTCCGAGCAGCAGAAACAACACAACAAAGAAAAGAAGAAGAAGAAGAGGGGATCTCCAAGGTCGCGAAGCTCACCGGTGGTGTCCTCGCGGGTCATGTCATCCCACCCGGTGATCTCGTAGAAGGGGTGCTCCCTCTTCCTTAGAGGGGACACCCGGTTCTTCAGGGAGTCGCGGACGATGTCTCGACCAATCAGCCCCATATTCGTGAGCTCACTGATCAGCATCAAAGTCCGCTCCTCGTCGGGCGCGATCGACGGGCGTGAGGTGTCGGTGCTGGTCACCTCCGCTTCGGTGTAGCGCCAGTTGCTCCCCTCCATCTTCTGAAGATAGAACCAATAATCGGCCCAGCCCGCCACCAAGTCCTTGAGGGTGAAAAAGGGATAATCGTACGGGCGGTGGTTTCGCAGGCGGAAGTACAGAGCACCGGTGCGGGAAGCGCTGCTGGTGCAGAACAAGGAATAGAAATGGAAAAAAGGCTGGCCGTGGGAAGAACACCCACAAAGCCCTCGCAGAGATGGGCGAAGATGGTCAGAATGAGAACGGAGTTTGGGTTCAAGTGTGTAATCTCGCACTCGCAATGCACGAGTACGGACTCCAGGAACTCACTCTCGGGCATTCGAAGCCCGTTGATGGTGTACAGCTCGCACGAGATCACCTCATCGCTGCGCGGCTTCGGGGCTGCCTCACCGTCGGGAATCCGCCAGGTGCCCACATCCAGGTACCCGAAGTTTTGGAGTACCCGAAGCCTTTCTGCGGTGGTCTTGCTCATGCCGAATTTCGCCATGGGGAGAACTTGGGGAAAGAAGCGCTGGAGCGAGAAGAGGTTTCGAAAAGTTGGAGAGTTTCGGTGTTTCGATGGCAAGCCGCGGGGTGAGAAAGGGTCTCAGTCCGTCATCACCGCGTACTTATAGGCGGAAGCGAAACAGACCAAAACACCCGCCCCGTTCGCTCAGCCGTCGGCGTGGCGGTGCGGTTTTCAAATCTATCCTGTAACGGCGCAGTTTCCAAAAAACTGTCAGAACCGCACCAGCGAGGCTTCGTGGGGAAGGAACCGTTGCGACCCCTCGTCTCTGTTCCCGACTGCGTTTCTGACCAAAGCCTTGGTCGAACGCGCTCGGTCTCGCTAGGGCATGCTCGTCCCCGGGCATGGCTGCCCGGATGCTGCGGTGGTTCTTCGCTGCAAGATTTTCTATCCCCGGGCATGGCTGTCCGGATGCTGTGGCAGTTCTTCGCTGCAAGATTTTCTGTCCCCGAGCATAGTTGCTCGGATGCTGCGGTAGCTCTTCGCCGCAGGGTTCCAATCCCTTGCCAAGATTCTGAAGGCTTAAGGCGGAGACCTCGGAGAAGCGACTTCTCTCCCCTTGAGTCTTGGGGGCTAGCTGTCGGGGATTGGATATCCGCGACATCCGACCATGGTATCCCTGTAGCTTCCGAGCATGCCCGTGTTCGGGCCTCGCCCCCAGGGAGGGCCATCGGGCCGCTCGACCGTGTGGTTAGCGGCCATGGTCCGCTGCCAAGCTCGTCCCCGAGCATGACAGCCCAGGCGTCCGCGACCAGACGACTTGGTCAACCGAAGGGGCCTCGGGCTTCCCCCAAAAGCCGGGCACGGTCCACGAAGGCGACGTGGCATTAATTGTAAGGCGGCTCGAAGGACTGCACGCCCGGTGACCCACACGCCCTTGGTCTGCGCGCCCGCAAGTCACGCCCACTGTACCCACGTCGCGCTGCGCCCAGCGGGAAGCAAGGAAGCGGCGCTACCCACGTTCGAACAGTAACGCGCCCCCTGTAATAAATGCTATGTCGGTTGTAACTCCCTATAAATACCTTCCCGCGCGAAGAAGTCAGGGTTGGTTCAGCTAGTTGAACTTGACCCATCATTCCCACTCATACGCAATGCTTGTCGCGGTAGGCTTGGAGGGTTATCCTTAGCACCACCCAAGGCTCCCCCGAGCAAGCGCATTGTAATCCACTTTCACATATTAGTGCAATCACTGGATGTAGGGTTGTTATCTCTACGCGAGAGGCCCGAACCATGCAAAGAAGAGGCTCCTTGCTCGTTGCGATTGTCTTGGCCACCTCGTTTCCATTGCTCGTTAGGCCCTCAGAAGCTATACCCCCCGCGAAAAAGGGGCCTTAGGTTGATCCCTCATTCAACAAGTAAGCTCGGCGGGGGACCGGTTCCTGAATCGTTGACACATGTATTATTACTCGGCGAACGCGTAGAGTGTTAAACTCGACAAAATAAGGTTGTCGTCTCTAATAATTTTTCACCCTTTTCCCTCTAGACTTTTTCCCCGCCGCGGTTTTCCAGTTCGGTCTCCAATATTTTCCAAATAATTCGTCGAAAGAGATATTTCTACAACTATATCTCTCTATTTTCCCCCGTTTTGTTCATTATTTCGACGATTTAAAAAAAATAAAATGCCACTGGAAAAAATTTCACCGAAAAAAGCGGCATCTTGCGCGCGTGTTACAATCATGAGTCTCGATATTTTTAAAACATGTATTATTACTCGGCGAACGCGTAGAGTGTTAAACTCGACAAAAGAAGGTTGTCGTCTCTAATAATTTTTCACCATTTTCTCTCTAGACTTTTTCCCCGCCACGGTTTTCCAATTCGGTCTCCAATATTTTCCAAATAATTCGTCGAAAGAGATATTTCTACAGCTCTATCTCCCTATTTTTTCCCCTGTTTCGCTCATTATTTCGACGATTTAAAAAATTAAACGCTGTCGAAAAAAATTTTGCTTCGAAAAAACGACGCATGCGACGTGTTACGCCGCGAAAAATTTTGTGCTCTTTCAGCTATTTCGCTCATTATTTCGCCGATTTAAAAAATAAGCGCCGAAAAAAAAAGAAATTTTTCTCACTGACACGCTTGCGGCGTGTTACGCCGCGAAAATTTTTCTAGTACTACATATTATAGAGCTAAGGACTGGAAGCCTCCCAGCCATGCCACATCTGCGCGTTAGGTCCTCCAGAAAATGCAAAGTTGTATTCAGGTCCTCCGGTCGGTTTTTAAATAAAATAGACCTGAAAAAATTCAAAATTATATTTAGGTCCCTCTGTGGTTTACATTTAGGTCCTCCTAGTGGCTTTTAGTGGAATGGACCTTGGAAAAAAATAGATTACTTTAGATCTCTCTACGGTTTATATTTAGCTCCTCTCAGCGATTTTTAGAGAAGCGAACTCAGAAACAAAAATATATCTCGATAAAAAAACACAGATTCGTCAAAGGTTTATAGTTGCCTATGGATTTGCCGACGGGTCCTACCGACCTTTTTTATAAAAAAAACATGAAAACCGAAAATACATAAAAAAAGGCAACCACGATTTTCTAAAAAAAACACAGATTCGTCGAAGGTTTATAGCAGCCCATAGATTCGCTAACGGGTCCTAACTGTGGTTTTCTCAAAAAAGCGCAGATTCGTCGAAGGTTTATAGCAGCCCGTTGATTCGCTGGTGGGTCCTAATGACCCATTTTTTTAAAAAAAATACAAAAACAAAAAATACGACCAAATTTCCCAGATTATGTAAAAAAACAGCCACGGCTTTCTAAAAAAACACTGATTCATCGAAAGTTTATAGCAGCCCATAGATTCGTCGACGGGTCTTTACCGCGGTTTTCTAAAAAAAAAAATAGATTCATCGAAAGTTTATAGCAGCCTATAAATTCGCCGACGGGTCTTAACGACCTATTTTTTAAAAAAATATGAAAACAAAAAATACGACCAAATTTTTCAAATTTTACACGTTGCATCGTCGTGCATGATGCTGCGTAGCGCATTACCCTGGCTAGTTTCAATCAAAGCCCCTAGAAGACAAGCAGCAAGGAGGACCCATGAGCAAGGAGGCAACCAAACTAGGAAGCCAAGAAGGGACCAGTGAACCCGAGGGTCAAGCTCTGCCCAAGCCAACCAGGAACAGGAACGCCACCACACCACCTTCTTTCCAACCTGCATCTCATCGATTTCCCCCACATCATAGGTAAATCCCCCAACCATAGCAGTAGCAGCAGCATAGAGCAGCAACAACATAAACCAAATAGAGACTAAAACAAATGGATAATCAGTGGTCTCAATTTTGGGGTTGCAAGATGCGGCATCGTACGTCCCTGTGGAATTATCGCGCTCCTCGCTGTGCAACAAAAACCATGGGTGTTGCCACAATGCCGTAAATTACCATCCAACCAAATTAGAAATCATCATAGACCACTAAGCATCACAAAAATAAAATCATGTAGAGGGAAAAAGATAGTATCGTCAATAGGGGGATTGGAGGGGGAAATTGGCAAGGAGGAGTAATCAGGCCTCTGTTGAGCCGAGCAGGGTAGGAGAGGGCTTTGGGGGTGGTCCATGGCGATGATGCAGGTGACAACAACTTCATCCCCGACCCAGACCAACAGCGACTGCAGGTCTAGCCCAACGATGTAGGAAGGAAGCTGAAGAAGTGGCGCGAGAGCGAAAGCAAGAGGCCGTGGAAGAGGAGGACGACGGCGTGTTCTGCGCGGTGTGCGGGAGCACCGACGGCGACCCGTCGGACCCCATCGTGTTCTCCGACGGGTGCGACCTCATGGTGCACGCCTCCTGCTACGGCAACCCGCTGGCCCAGTCCATCCCCGATGGCGACTGGTTCTGCTCGCTCTGCTCCGCCAAGACCAAGAAGGGCAAGCCGGCTCGCCCAGTCTGCTGCCTCTGCCCGGCGAGAGGCGGCGCGATGGAGCGCACCACGGACGGACGGTGGTCGCACATCTCGTGCGCGCTGCTCGTGCCGGAGGTGTTCTTCCGGGACCCCGACGGCCGCGACGGCGTCGACTGCTCCCGCGTGCCCAGCCACCGGTTCGCCAAGGAGTGCTACATCTGCGAGAGCAGCAGGGGGTGGCCTCGGGTTCCACGTCTCCTGCGGCCTCTACGGCGGCCTGTGCATCGAGTACCGCGAGGCGAAGGGCGGCGCAGTTGTCGCCGGCTTCTGCAGGGAGCACACCATGATCTGGGAAAAGGTAAAATCTTGCATTATTACTGTCTTGTAAGATTGGGTTAGTTGTTATGCAGAAACTAAATTTAGTAATGTGATTTGGGTGAAACTTTTGATTGGATTTCTGTATTTGTTGGTGCAGCAACAACTGACTGGCAAGTACCAAGATTGTGTCAAGAGGACTGGAATGATATGGAAGAGAAGAACCAGTCAATAAATTGCTTTGGAGTGGTGAAGATTTTCATTTATCATTAACTAGGATGTGCTTCCTGTTTATTTTAGCATCAGGTTCTGTAATTTCACCCCTTTTTTAAGGTCAGGAAGAGCGGAGTTTATGCTTAGTTTTTTAGATTGTTTTTATGTAACAGAGTTTGCGAGTTAGGTTAAAAAAATACTCCAGTTTTTAGCTTTTTCCCCCACATTCTCCACGTGGAGTCGTGCAAACAGTGAGCATCTTCATCTCCATCTTTGTTACTAGAAAAAGTGTGGAATTACTGCCTTTCAAACAGGATAGTCCTTGATTCAAGAACTGAAATATCTTGCCACTGGGCTTTTTGGTAAAGCAAGCATCACAGCCCATGAGATAAAATGAATGAGCCCAAAACAACGCGTCTCCCGGTCATGTAGCCACAAACAAGAATAAGCCATCCAAATGCGCGCGCGCTCTCTCTCTCTCTCTTCCCTTCGGGAATACACAGGAGATGTGCTTATCATTTGATGTAGTCGCTTTTCTGACCCTTGATAATTTTTTTTTCTAATTTGACCTATTTCAAATGTAATTAAAAAAATAGTTTTATCCTTGTCCGTGGAAACACCGCATAACAACACGTGACACATGTCACGCTCCCACAACTCAGAAGTTGCTACTGAGCTAGGGAAGCTTGGTAGCCGCAGTCGGAGATGTGGCAAGTTTTGCAATTGCATTCGGAAGGGAAAAAATTTGCAAAAAAAGTTTATTATAGTGCTAGAAAAGTGATGATTTCTTATCATTTTGGAATCCTTTGCTTCTCTGGATTTGTGTATTTTTTTATTTTATTTTTTGTAAATCTAATCCTCTCACCTGTGCATTTGCAAATTGGACTATCTCCTCACTGTGGAAGTGTGATAGGTTGTGTTCAGGGAGCTCGGAAGTGACCAAAGCCGTAGGGGCTCGACCGATCACGACAGTAGCTTAGCAAGTGCATGGCCTATAATGGTAGGATTTCTGACGCACTACGATGGCTCAGCAGCGAGGTGTTGTGGACCCCAACGCGGTAACCGGTTCTTGAGTCCCACCCGCCACATTACTGGAGCTCGGCGATGCATTTCTTCTATGGTCCAACGCCCGCTCCAGCGATTTCTCGCTCTTCAGCGGCGCCGATCACTTGTCGAGCTCCCTGGGAGTGACAAGAAATTGGTGTCGCCTGTCGTGCCATCTGTGGTGGGGAAAGAGCTAAATTTGCAAATGCATATACAACAAGATGCTAGATTTTTTTAAAAAATAAATGTACACGGGCTAGATAAGCAAAGGATCCATCATTTTGCATCTACGCGCTATTAAAGTAAAGGCTAAAATTAATCATTAGAAAAGATATCAATATCTGAAGGATTAGAGTCAAGTGACCCATATGAACCAATAATAACTTATCTTAGCTGTGAGACACATGCGTTGATGCATGTGTATAGACCATAGTTGCTGGCAAGCATCAACATGTCTTGTCTTGCGACCTAATAATCTGGCCTTAACTTGTCCCTCTCAATTGGCAACTTGGACGACGACCGGTATAACGTGCTCTTCTGCGCACCATGTTCCATTATACTAGATGTTATATACTACTATACTTTTGTACGAAATTAGGCCAATATCGATACGCTGCCATTTGCACGAGTTGACACCGATTTCTTTTTTTGTTTGTGAAGAAAACAGTCGAGCTGTTTTAGTATTAAGAAGGAAGGGAGAAAAACAAGGTTTTAACAGTTACACGGTGCAGGATATTGCACCAAACGGAAGCAAACGCGGAAGATTACAAGCGGAAGCGAAAAAAAGAGGAAGAAAAGAAAAGAGCGATTGCTAAGTAGGGCGGTTTAACAATTTTGAAAGGTGCTTCGTTCCTGCGAACGACCAGGTTAAAGCTTCATCCTTGACCGATTGAAGGATTTCTTCATGAGTCCCATACGACGCACGGAAGACTCTATTATTGCGTTCTTTCCACCAATTCCAACAAGTAAGGATAACTAAGGTTTTGACACCTTTTTGAAGGGTCAATGGACAGTTTAGCCGCCGCAGATTCCATTGCTCGAAATTTGTAGGATAATCTGAACTGTTTGGTATGTCCGGCTGGAGCGAAGGAATGCGAACCCATTGTGCTATGGACGACCACAACTGTCAAGCTTGGGGGCATTCAACTAGGAGATGGAGAACCGTTTCTAAGTTTCGATAGCACATTGGGCAAAAATATTGGTTGGGCCATCCTCTAGTCTGCAAGCTGCCAGCCGTCCATAGTCGATCTCGCCGCATAAGCGGATGAAAAATTTACAGTAGCGGCAAGCGCCCATGCCGATCAGATTGTAGTCACGAAAGATCTTGTAATGCTGCCAGCAAACTGCATTTGGTACGCTGATTTTGCCGAATAGATGCCATTAGATGAATGATTCCATGTGACAACATCCTGTTCGTCTGCTCGAAGAGTCACTGACTGGATCTTTGTCCATAGACGGACATATTCGTGTATGAGATTCTGGTCAAGGTTGTGACGGATGTCTCATATCCAGTTGTTGTTTAGCAATGCATCTGCCACCGATCTTGACTTCCTCCTGGAGTGCTTATATAGAAGCGATGCAATCTGGAATGGAGCTCGGCCTTGTATCCATCTAGCAATTCAAAAGGTCGTGTTATGCGACCATTTCCAATGTTGATCGTGGTTGCCGCATTGTGAATAGCATTTGATCGGGCTATGTCACATGGCATCTGCAATCCATTCCATGGTCTTTCACTCTTTCTCGGTCTGTGCTCTTAAAGCGAGAGCCAGTATAAGAAGCGTTCGCCTTGTAACTCGTCAAGGTCTAGGATCCCTAAGCCTCCCATCTGGAGCGGTCGGCAAACAGTTGTCCACCCTACCTTGCAATTTCCAACATGCATGACTCCATTGCCCGCCCATAGAAATGCCCTCCTCATCTTGTCAATATTTGCAATGAATTTCTGTGGTGCCTTTAGTGCCGTTAGCAGGTAGATTTGTATAGAGGTGAGTACCGTTTTGACCAAGATTAGTCGTCCCCCCACAGTGAGGTGAGTCGCCTGCCAAGCCGCAAGACGCTGAGCCACTTTGTCATGAACAAGCTACAACAAGACCTGGAGGAAGCGGCGCTAGAGGAAGCCCTAAGTATTTCATCGGAAGCTGTGATGTAGCTCCAGTGAAAGGTTGTAAGATATTTTGAAGTTGGTTGTCGTGACACCAGATCGGCACTATAGAGCTCTTTGTCATGTTGATTCGCAGCCCAGAGGCTTGTCCGAAGCGATGCAAAATCTGTAAAAGTGCCTATAGCTCCTCCTTGACCGGATTAAGGAAAATGACGGCGTCATTGTGGCGACCTGCATAATTAACCCCTGGTAAATACTGTCACCTAGAGTTAATTACGCAGATCTCAGTACAGTAACTAGCAAAACATCGGGCATTCCGATGCTTTATTAGTTACTACACTGTGTACAAAGTATTGCAGCAGAACAATAATTAGAGACAGATAACGGAATCTTTTATTACATTCCATTAGCCACGTAGGGCTATTGTCCAAGTCTTAACTTTACATAGTAATATTACAACAAAAGATGGTCTTAACTTCCTATCTTCCTTCAACTGGCTAGCACAGGGAAATAGACGACTAATACTACTACTGCTCCTGATAGTAATAGTAGTAATAGCCATCCTCCGTAGGTCTTGCTCTCGGGAGTGGTCCTCCAACCATGCCTCGAGGGTTGTTCAAGGACCTCACCTTCTAAGAAAAGGAAGGGTTAAGCAAGAGTGAGTACAAAGTACTCAGCAAGCAATAATAATGAATGCAGTAATGATTTTTCCTCCCGATTTAATCTTTTAGTTCTAACCTCACCCAAAATCACCTTTTTCCAAAATACCTTTTTATTACAGAAATTAAGTTTTAATTTCAAAGGTGGTTGATTTTAGAGTTTCAGGAAATTTCTACTAACACCGTATATGAGATAGCCGAAGCTGTCCATAGTCTCCAATCCAGAAGACTGGCTTGAATTCAAGATTTACCCTGCGCAGGTTTGTATCACTTTACCCATAGTGACACCCACAAGAGATGCCCCAGAACGTTTATCGCTACTCTAGTATTAGTTCTCCACCCTGTACCTTGAGTTTGTGACACCTATCCCAGACTGCCACCCAACTCCAAGATACAGTTGTACTCCCTCTCAACCAGGGGTACTCCGCTGGCTTCAAATATACCGCCGTCCAATTGGTTCTCAAGCCTTTGGGGCATACCGGCCTTTCCCAAAGCGCACCCTTTATACTTACCCATGTGGAGAGCTCTAATACTATCGTAGGACAACCTTTTCTGACCGATTTCACACACCATGGTTGATACTAGGTTTATGGCTCATTGCCCAAGTGTTAGTTTGTTGAAACTTATATTATAACCTATGTAGAGGACCCCGCCGGCGAACATCCTTCTCATCGGCATCCTCTACCCTCCCATATTATTCATACGCCAACGGCTCCATTCGTTGGATGAGCCAAACAATTTTTCCAGCACCAATTTATCAATCCATCTGTCCATTTCCAATCCATTCTTTCCAACCGCATCCAATTTAATACTTTTATTAAAAGATAAGCTTTTCCATGCAGTGACACTAGTAGGAATTTGCACATCTATGACATTTTCCTCATGACGCTCTAAAAATTTGTCATTGAATAGCGTCTATCTATGACGAACTTTTGTGATTCGTCATGGATCGTTAATGACGGAGTGAGCCACTAAAAGTTATGACGAAAGTCGAAAGCGCCATAGAACAACACAATTTTTCGTCACACATCATACACGCCATCCACAGCACCCGTTTGTGACGCTACTGTATTAAATTGTGACGAGGGCGGCTTATCATAGAACGATTCGGCATCGATGATGAAATGTATTTCGTTATAAGTATGACTACCGAAGTTCTGTCGTATTTATTCCCGGATTTTGGTGCGCGAATTATTCCCAAGGATTTTGGTGCACATATCAAGATGTTATTAAGTTTAAGTCCATATTACGATCGCAAAAGAGAAGTTATTAATAAATGTGTTGCAATCGATCATGTTTTCAGCACAAACAACCCCAAGCCATTAAGCACACTCTGAGCTCTGCTAGAATTTGTCTTTGCCACCGACGCTACCATTATTGAGTCTTAATAAATGTGGTCGGACGGTTATCGAGAGCGATGCTAATCAACAGATTAGCAATCTTGCTCTTGTCTAGTGCGTCGTGTTCTGCTTCTTCTCTCTCACGCCTGAAGTATATATGGGTGTATTTGCAAGTACATATTCAAGCGCCAAAAATTAGAACAGGAGCATTTCATTACAACTCCAAACATATGTGGGTTATACCTGTCTACATGCACGTGAATCAATCTAGCTAGTTCAGATACCAAACGCTCAAACAAAAACTACCATGCAGAAACAAGAGATCAGCTGGAGAGTAGTAAGAAGAGTTGCATTTTGCAGTCAAATGGATATCAAGTACAGTGACTGGCAAGCAGGTGAACAATCCAGTTGAACACCGAGTTGCCACATTAAAACCAGTCACTAAAACTAGTGCTGGGAGACTTACCATAGCTTCACGTAAAAAAAAGGGCTTCGAGACATGTTCCCTTAGATACATGACAGAAACTTGACCATAAAACTTATGACAGAAACTTGACAGAAACTTATCAAAGGCCTGGTGAGCAGTGACATACCTTGACCTTCCAACAAGGGCTTCGAGACATGTTCCCTCAGATACATGACAGAAACTTGAGTTCACATCTCATAAGTTTTATGGTCATCCATACTGAAGCATAACTTTGAAATAACAAAATACAAATTAATCATCATCTGACATGTCATCTTCTGCATACCTCTTTCCTTTCATCAGAAAAGAGGTGGCAAGCTCATGTGGTCACACATAATATGAGTTTTATGGTAATCAAAAGTGTTAATTAAATTCAGATACATGACAGAAACTTGAGTTCACATCTCATAAGTTTTATGGTCATCCATCTTTGAAGCATAACTTTGAAATAACAAAATACAAATTAATCATCATCGACATGTCATCTTCGCATTTAAGTTGTTAATTAAATCACACTACAATCTCGCAATACAATGTCATCTTGAGACATTTCATCCCCAATCGCCTTGGGACATGTTAACTTGCCTATTACTTACTACAAGGTCTTCTAAATTAGCTTTAATAATAGTGACTTCTCCAACATCCTGCCAATGGTGCAGAACTTCCTTGGAATCACCTTCTTGCACTTCATGCTCTGTATCAGAGCAATGGTCATCTTGGTGTATGTCAGAACAGTGATCATCCTCTTGAGCCACATTATACATATCCCTATGTTCAAATTTCTGCACAATTCGCCATCCTATCCCCAAAGAGGTGTCCTGCAAGTAAAATATCTTTTTCGATTGAGTTGCTAAAATGAAAGGGTCAGACTTGTACCAGAATGACTGGATGTTGATGGATTTGAAATGTCCATCATCTCTAACACCTCTCGTCTTGCCAAACTGATTGAACCAATCACATCGGAATAGAACCACCGACCGACGGACATCTAGAGTGGAGTTATATTGCAAATCAATAATCTCCCTAAGGACACCATAAAATTCAATGTTCTGCCCATCATGTGTACCATCAGTCATGACACCACTATTCTGTGTCTGGAGGTATTTCTCACGATCCACGGTGCTATATCGGACTCCATTTACAATGCAAGTTGCCTGACTCTTGACTCGGAGATCGTGACCACATGATAGTGCATCTGACCCTTCACGACCTCTTACGGTTTGTGTTTCCGACTTCTTGATCCGAGATACAAGGAAAAGTGCACAAGTCCGCTCCAATGTGAAAATTCATACAAAATTGCTATTCATAAACTATGTATTACTTACATGACTCCTAAACCATTTAGAAAATCCTTTTTGAAGCCTTTTGTCAACAAAGATGTGCCTCTTCTTTCTCTAACTCTCTCTCAGACATCTTTGCATGACATAGTGACACAATCATTAGGTGAAATGACATAGTGCACAAGTCCGCTCCAATGTGAAATGACAAATCAGCATATATAAATGAAACTTACTCCAAATATGGCTCAACCTCCTCACGCTTATTTAGCACATACCAAACTAGTGGGCCATGACTTTATCATCGATGTATTGTACCTTATTGGCTCCTATGAGTTTAACACCATGCATAAAAACAGAGGTGTCACCATCGAATGGCTCATCTCCACTACCGACGCCTCGATTAAATCTAGTATCAACATCCTCCATGTACCTTGAACAAAATGTCAAGGTGTCACTTGCTACATAAGCCTCGGCAATTGATCCTTGAGCCTAGCCCCTGCTCCTCATCGAATTCTTGAAAGTGCCCGATCGCCGTTCTATTGGGTACATCCATCCATATTGTATGTGTCCTCTAAGCAAAGGCCTCATCGGGTAGATGGACAGCCAAGTGCACCATCACGTCAAAGAAGGCGGTGGAAAATTTTTCTCAAGCTTGCATAGGATTAGTGGGATATCTTTTTTCAGCGGTAGTTTCACAACATCTATCCTCGATTTCTACTACACAACCTCGAAGAAGTTCCCGAGCTCGCAATTGCTTGGTATACATCCTTGCCCACAAATCCTCTTATGCTTGCAGTATGATTCTTTCTTGAAGGACATGGCAATCATGAGTTTTCAGCCCTCAGACCTTAGAACCATCCGCACTTATGCATCTTGCTATGTTGGCGCATATCCATGTGGAAACTTGACACCTTTGAGGAACTTGCAAAACTCAATTCTTTTGTTCCTTCTTCAAGACATAGCAAGCTTGTGGGATACTGAACCGAATTGCCATCTTCTTTGTAAGTGCAAGTCATGCCTTATGCCCATATCATGCAAATCCAGCCTAGCATTGATTTGTGTCCTTTGTCTTGCCCTCGATTTTGAGCAATGTGCCCGAAGGTTGTCACATATTTTTCTCTATGTGCATGACATCAAGAACATGTGGCGACTTCAAGTCTTTCCAATCTGGCGGCTTCCACATACCTACTTTTATGTTGAAAATTAGTGGCCCTCCTTTCTCTCCGTGCTTTCTTTTCTTACTTGTAGCATGCTTACCGGCTTGACATCTTTCACCTTCTCTAGTTCATCCGGGACCTCCTCTATACTGAACTTTCTTGGCTCATGGTTTTCATGATGTCCATCAAAAGCCAAGCTTCTTCGCCATGCGTGTGTCCTTGGAAGGTAACGACGGTGGCCAAGGTAACCTATCTTATTCCTTAGTCGCCGTGACAATGGGTTTTATCGCAATGAATACATGCATAATATCCTTTTGTAGTTCATACGACAAGGTGCTCAAAGCTGGATAATCATGTATGCACCATAGCACGGTGTACGAAGATTGAACTTTGCAAACACTAAATGCATCATAAGTTCGACACCCTCCTAGAGTTCAAGCAATTCTTCTATAAGAGGCTCCAAGAATAAATCAAAATCCTTTCCGGAGATGTTGGACACAGGATCAAGAATGACATCATGCGATTCGATGGATCGATGCATTCCCATGGTGGCAGACTTAAAGGTCTAACAAGCACAGGCCACATGCTATACGATGTGCTCATGTTGCCAAATGGATTGAAACCATCTGTGGCTAGGGCAAGCCTCAAGTTCCTTGCATCTTCTGCAAAAGTTGGATACTTCTGATCAAAGTCCTTCCATGCCTCCCCATCTATTTGGATGGCTCATTTCATTGTCCACCAACTTCCGCTTCATCTTGTGCCATTGGGTGTCCTCAGCTGTTCGTTTTGAGGCAAAGATCCTCTTCAACCTTGGTATAAGTGGAAAATGCCTCAATACCTTATGAGGAACCCGCTTGCTACCATCTGCATCTTCCCATCTAGATTCATCGCATATTGGGCACAAATCCATATTGGCATATTCCTTCCGAAACAACACACAATTATTCTTGCACACATGGATCGAGTTATATCCAAGGCCCAATTCACGAAGATATTTCTTTGCCTCGTCATATGATTTGATAATTGGCATTGAGGAATCTTGAGGACAATAGCTTCAATAATGCGATAAAAGCCCTATTCTCGATTCGATAATAAGACTTCATATGGAGCAACCTCACCGAAAGGAGAATCTTGAATGGTTAGATCCCGAACAAAGTGACCAACCGCATCTTCAAGGACTCTAGCAAACTTTGGTTGTTGTCCATCTTCCTCTGCCGCTGTGTACAGTTCTCCTATCAACTCTGGCACTCCGTTATCGTCGTCGTCGTCATGCTCGCCCACATCTATCCCATCATCATTATCGATTCATGCACGCTCTGAATATTCAACAACTTCAAAGATCAAGCGATTCCCCATGATGAATCCACCGAGTGTATGTAGCTGACATCCCAAAAATATGTATGTGGTCATGCACTTCTTGCTGAGGCCGTAAGTTCTGATTAAGACATCTACGACATGGGCAAAGTAATTCGATGTGTTCATCGAATCTTTGTGTAACAAATTCCATGAACTGTTTCACTCCTTCGATGTACACAGGTGTGAATTGTCTCCCTTGTATCCATGTTCTATCCATCTGTACCACCGTTTGGGGATAAAATCACACACAATCATGTCTTGAGACAAAATCCAAACAATACAAGTCTTAACATCATTACATTATACATAATAAGTCTTAACCAGTCTTAACATCATTACATTATACGTAATAAGTCTTAACAAGTCTTAACATCATTACATTGTACATAATAAGTCTTATCCAGTCTTAACATCATTACGGTCCCGAATCATCACTATCAATTTCGATACCCTCTTCTTCAAGATCTCGCCAATCATAGCGTTCTACGTCATCATCACTCTGGTAGTCATAGGGAAGACACAACTCAGGGTCTACATCCTTTTCAAGCTCTACTTCATCTCTTTGCATCAGTTCATGAGATCAGATGGCAACTTGCTCTAAGCTCATGAGCTAGAGTTTCGATGTTAATCAACAAGCTATTGAGTTCATTGGCACATTGACATGTGTCGGGACTAAAATTGTCTTCTACAATTTTGTTAAGGTCAGATGCGATGCCCTCTATTTCTTTTATAGTCCATGCGAAGTCTTTACTCAGTTTCTCCTGATCCTTGTCCATCTACATGTACAACTACAGATTAATATTGCGTAAGCTTAACTGACAACATTGTCCATCTACATGTACAACATTGATTGTCGACAGCTTACTCAAAATTAAGCACAAGAACAACATGCTTATGCATACAAAATATCAAGCACAACGAGTTTAGAATTTAATTGTAAGCACAAGAACAGCTCCATGAATAACTATAGAAGTCCTCCTAGTTTGTAGTCTTCATAGAATCTCAAAACAAAAGCATCTCAAATAACAGCACCACAGATCGCCATTCTTATCCACAGATCGAGCTAATGTGAGCAGGACTAAACTAATAAAATGGAGGCTAACTCAGAATCCTTAAACCACTAAAATTATTCGATAATGAGAGTTACAAGTCGGGACTCGAGGTACTGACCGGAGGAGGCAGGCGACTCAAGGCGAGGCGGCAGAGACAAGCGAGACACTCGGGGTAGAAGACAGCCGGACACCACGAGAAGCAAGGCGACGGAGAGGCGGAGACAGCTCGGGACCACCGGAGGAGGCGGTGTAGCTCGGGAGTCGAGGTAGAGGCCGAGAACCGAGAAGGAATGCTGGGGCCGATGCTCTGGGTAGGAGGCGGCCGGGACCGGAGGCACGCACGGAGGAGGCAGTGTAGCTCGGTAGGAGAAGGAATGCGCTGGGACCGGGCCACCGGGGGTAGGAGACGATGCATGGCGGCCGATGCTCGGGGTAGGAGGCGACCGGGGACGGAGGCGATGCAGGACGGTGGCCGCCGGCAGTAGATCTGGAGTTCTGGACTCTGGAGTCGAGAGGGAGCGAGGGAACTGGCGGCTGGTGTGGCTGAATTGGGTTGGGGAATTGGGGTTTGGGGATGAACCTTGGATGCAGGTCACGGAATTGGGGCGATGGCGCGAGGGGCACGGACGCACAGCGCCACAGGCCCACAGGATATTGTGTCACTGACAATTGGGGTCCATATTATTTCAATTGGTTTTAAAAAAAGTGCAGTTTATGATGAAGTTTCAATACATTTCTAGAGTGTTTCAAATGGTCTTAAAAAAAGTGCTTTTTAGTGCACGTTGTCCATTTCTAATTCGATAAAGCCATGGATTTTGAAAGTTTGAATCCTGGAGAGCGGTTTGTCTCCTGGTCTTTTCCTTCCCTTTTGTTTTTAGGTGGACTGCATTAATATATGTTGAAAACTTTTGTATATATGCTAGATATATGAAAAGATGATTTTGGAATGTATTTGGGGAGATTGTGCGAATAATCTTCTCAAATCGGCTCATGATGCTTCCTTGTTTGGGGATGTTGTTCCTCCTAAGTTGGAGCGACCATTTGTACCGAGGTATTCTTTGTTGGTCAATTGGCTATCGAGCTTTTCATGGTGCTTCTGTCATGGCAAAAGTCATTGTACTTTTTCGTTAGCTAACAAGTGATCAAGAATTTTAGCTATTTCTATGATATTACGCCTTGGATAAGAATGCGCATGACAATGAGTTTGGCTTCATTTCCTCTGGTCACAAAAGAATCTTTGTTTTGGCATACATGCAATCAAACTTTGGATATATACATCTTTTAAATAATTAGTAGCAACAAATCTGTGAGTGGTACTTCTTAGCAAATGGTTTCTCACACCACTCACTTAAAATAAAAGGTTTTATTTGTATATACTATAGCAATCATTTATTCTTACTTTGAGTAAATCCAACTTCGAATTTCATGTAGCTATATAAGCAATCATTTATTCTTACTTTGAGCATTGAGCCTTAACCGACCAAGCCATCTGTTTAGAAAGCGAGCATTGAGTCGCTCCATCCAAAGGTCATGTTCACGACCAACAAGATGCAAATGCTCATCCACAACGTCCTCGATCCCATTCAACCTCATCCAAATAGTACAGGATCATCTACTCCCATTCAACCTCATCCAATGAACCGAACACACCCTAATTGAGGTGTAGTGGTGGGTGAGCGACTTACATCTCCAGTGGCGAGCGAGCGATTTCTGATATTGGTCCTTCCACATGAAGAATTTACATCTCCTCGAGATCTAAGCAAGGAAAATCAAATGAATTGAGGCACAAACCCTAAATAAAATAAAAAAACAAACAATTCTACTTACATTCCTTTCATTCTTCTTGCACTTGGCGAAAATTCTACCTGGGTTATTCTCCGTGTGCGACGTCAGCTCAAAAATCTAGTCACCGCACATAGGGCACAGCTTGCTAGCGCGAAACTCCTGCTGTGACAATGGCCCTTTAAGGGCGGAGGGTTGGAGAAGCTCCCTTGCGACATCTGAGAGCTTTTAAAACATGGCATATGATCATTATGAAACTTGTCATACAACGTGATTAAACATGGCATATAATATTCTGAAACTTGAGTGAACAGCTTAAACTTGGAATTGAGCAACATAAAACTTGACGTTTAGCATGAGAGAACATGACGATAAAATGTGCTCTATTGATTTATTGAAGCCAACACTTATCTACCTAGTTAGACATGTCAGTATCTCGCTTATTGTTTGGCAAACTAGAATATTTTTCGCGGCGTCACACACCGCGCGCGATATTTTTTCGTAGTTTTTTTCTGACGGTGTTTTTTTAAAATCGTCAAGAAAACGAGCGAAACGGCTGAAAGGACACAAACGAAACCACATTTTTTCCGCATATATCTGGGGTTCTCTCACGAAGAATCTGCGATTGCGCTAAATCGAAAAGGTCATTTTCGTAAAAAATAGCCGGAATGATCAAAACGCCACTACGTGTTTTTTCGGTATCTATTTAGGGTCCTATCACGAGACGGAGCACGAAGCCACCGAAAGATGCGCGAAATCAAATCGGCCGACAATGGAGAATGGACCAGCCAAGAAAAAGCGACATTTAACGAGGAGCAAAGCGACGCAGGTCGAGCAAGACCTTGCACAAAGGGGAGACGTGGCACGGCGCATAGGCCGCGAAACCTTCGATCTTTAGTATAGGTAGTACTTATTATTATTTCGGTTTAAGAGCACCTTTGCAAATTGCTATATAAAGCTAGCCGCAAATTTCGTTCGCGCCAAATGTCAAAAGCCCGCCACTTTCTCCGCCCCGCTGAAATTTTGGGCCTGAAATCTCGGCTTTTGTCCTCCGTCCACCGTAGGGCAAAACCGCACCGAAGGGCATTTGGAGGACAACTCGGCTTCTTCACCTCTGAACCCTCACTCGCAAGATCACGGCTCCTCACCTCCTCACCTTCGAACCCTAGCACCAGACTCAGATCCGCCGCCCCTCTCGCAGCAGCATCCTCCTCCGAACCCTAACACCCAGACTCAGATCCGCCGCCCCTCTCGCAGCAAAGATCCTCCTTCAACCCTAACACCACTTTCAGATCCGCCGCCCCTCTCGCAAAGATCCTCCTCCGAACCCACACCTGGAGAATCCAAACCCTAGCGATCCCCTCGGCTCCTCTTCCACCAGACCCTAGCAGCCGCCTCTCTCGATTCCACCATCGACGACGCCTGCCGCACCGAAGCCGGTACACCGTCGACGACGCCTGCCGCACCGGAGACGAATTTTGCACCATCCACGACGCCTGTCGCACCGGAGCCGCTACCCCTACGATGGGAAGACGCCGACAACACGGAGCCGCTACCCCTACGATGGGAAGACGCCGACAACGCGTAGCACAAGGTACACCAAATACATCCAACAGCACGAACTAGGTTCTTCATTTTCTTCTTCTTATTCTATCGATTAGGCATATCTGTTTCTGTAATGTTCCCCATGATTAATCCACCGAGTGTATATGGATTATAAAATGCACTATTACCACCAACATTACTCAATAATTCACTACCTGAATACGAACCTGTTTATTCCTGTAAGAACCTGCACTACCTGAATACGAAAGACAGCGGCATGCCAATATCTTGGACAATAAAAGAAGGATGGAAGAACTTGGCATCAAAGATATAGCATCCTTTCGTTAAAAATATGTCAGCAGTAACATGCATCCGCAAAGGGAAAAAAATCAGGCAACAAGAGTAGTCATGGTGAAGGTTCTGATTCATCGGAGTATATCCCTGAAGATGAACATGAGGTTGAGGGAGATGATGATGATTGCTTAGACAAGGAGCAGCCAGTACCCATAAGGATCGAGGTGCTTCTTCTATCTTGGCTGGGGGGCTAGGATATTTGCAATGCACATGCTTACAAGTTGTTTTTTATTTGTATATAGACTCTTGTTAATTTATGCATATGCTTACAAGTAGTTAGTTTCTACTGTAGTTTCCTAAACAAACAACAAAAAAGAAGCTTTGTACAAAGAGGAGGAAGCCTACTCCCAACATGGCTCCAGGAGTAAGGCAATCCAAGAGAGTGAGGGCACGTCCACTAACAGTGGAGGACCTATGAGTGGTGGACCTAACAAAGCAGACACCACCTGAAGTCTCAACAAGGTCATCGAAAAGGCAACTCACATCACACCAAGCTGAAGATAATGGGCATGAAGAATTGCCTCCAGTAGCTCATGCTCGACCAACAAGAACATGCTCATGTTCCGACCAACAAGATGCAAATGCTCATGTTCACGACCAACAAGATGGTCTGTCAAGATGTGAGCAATGGACAAATGCCTCGAGACAATGATGTGAACAGGACCCCAAGCCCTCCGAGGGTGGTCATATCCAAATGAAGCGCATCAACATGATGATGTTCGTGACCCATTGTGAAGAAGCGAGACGGACCAGCAGACCCAAGCCAATGATGAAGGCAAGTTATAGTTCCATGTAACTTTAAATTTGATTTCACTATTTGATGAATGTTAACAATCTAAATGAATACTCTGTAGTACCTATACAAAGGGGTCCGAGAAATCCAAGGCCACCAACCAGGGGAATATTGCTTGACAAGATGACTAGATCTATGGGAAGAAGATTGCCCATAGTTGTTGCCGAGGGGAAGAGAAGGCCGATGAACTGTGCAAGCCGCCAAGTTCGTGATCGAGGTCGGTGTTATCATTAGGGCTGAAGTTCCTGTCCTCAATCATTGGAAAGAGTACAAGAAAGAGACCGACCATTTTGATAACTTCATGGGCAAGTTAGTCATGAAGTGCCTATCTACACTCTCGTGCTACATTCACTTGTGATATGACTGGTGTAACTCATTAATGATTGCAATTCACATCACCGGGGACGGTTGGCCATTAACACAAATGACAAGCCAACAAAGGATGCATCTTACCGATGTATTGCGATCAGGGATCGGCGGACACGCGGTATAAGTTGAAGAAGGCCTACTTCAATGGTGTCCCCGCTAATGAGATCGAGAACTACCTCTCTGTCCCTTGCATGGTGATGAGCAAGTGGAGAGAACTTGTTGCAAAGTGGTCAAATCCAAAGAGCATGGTATGTGGTATCTTATCACATATTTTTTTCATTTTCTATCTATGATTCGTCTAACACATACATCTTTTGTAGGAAATCTCTGAACAAAACAAGAGAAACCGCTTTAAAGTCAAGTATCATCAGCTCACGGGATCTCGCAGCTATGTTATGACTTGCACGCATATGTAAGTGCCCGCTATCTTCTAGAAGTAATTTTTTGTCAACAACCACTTATGCGGTATAATAGTTTGAGAAGATAAGCGTTCAGTAATTTTCATCTTTGTAATAGAGGAGAAGAACAAGGACGCAGAGGTGGATGCGGTGGATGTCTTCAAGGAATGCCATACCAGCAGTAACAAAGGGATCGAGGACGCCGCAAAAGTTGCAATTGTAAGTCCTGCGTATGCTTGCTACATTGTGTGTTCTAAAGTTTTTCCTTGTTACCTATGCCAATAGATTCATAATTCCTTTCCAAAAATCACCTCATTTTCTTCGCATAAGTTGATCATTGCTTGTTTTATTTGTTACGCTTGTATGATAAGCGATGATTGTTGTCCTCAAAAGGTACCTTCCTATTGTTTTTCTAATAGTAATAGGCGATTTTAACTGTTCCTTTCAATTTCAAAGTGAATTTGAATACACATCTGCTTGCCAAATTTCCTTACCTATAGCTTGTCTTTGCTGGTAGCTTCTTGTTAGTTGTTGATTCTAGAATATCTTATGTCACTGCCAAATTTGTGTATTTTAATGTATTTACTATTTATTTTCCCATGTAACGTCAATCCTTGCAATTTTGCGATCAAATATGCAAAATATCTTTGCAGTAACTTTATTCTTGATGGCGACCACCAAAATCTAGTACAAAGGTTGTGTCGATGTTCTCTCCCAGACGGCTCCAACAAAGACGCTTTTTGAAGAATCTTTGGGCTGAATCTGAGCTGCACCAAATCAGCAACATCGATCGAAGAGCACCGGGAAGATCTTGCGGTGAAAAACAAAATTCATTTGTTCTCCATGAAGACGTCATCACATCAAGAAGAAAGTGAACTTGCAGATGAAGTTACCGGCGAAGACCCAAAGGGAGTTCGCGGAATTGAGCAAAGCAGCAGAAGAGAATAATCTGCTCCTTGGCGTATCTTGAACTTGTCCCGAGTTAACTTCAGTCTATCCTAGTCTTCAAATCAATCGATCTACTAAAACTATTATACGAACTTGTGTGAACTTGTGTCGTATGTGATCTTATGTGAACTAGTCTGTTGTGGACTAATTTGTTTATGTGAACTTGTGGTTCAGTAATAACTTCTACTAGTGGGTGTGAAATTGTGGTTACAGTAATGATGTGTGCTTATGTGAACTTGTATGTCAACTTCTATGTATTTGTTCTTTGGACTAAATAACGCCCGCCAGAATAAAATAGGTAGGCCTTTATAACTTCGTGACATAAAATTCGTCATAATAAAGATGACATGTGTTCCTGTCGCAGCCAGACACGTGGCTTCTTATGCGGAAGACATGTGGCGTCAGCAATGACTGACATGTGGCATCAGCGAAGCCTAACAGGTGGAACCAGCGAATACAGACACGTGTTGTCAGCAATGGCTGCCACGTCATCTGCCAGCGTGCATGCCACGTCACTTGCAGTGACACGTCAAATGCCACGTCACTTGCAGTGACACGTCAAATGCCACGTCACACGCCACATCAGCCATTGGCTGGCTGTAAAGCAATTCTATGACGAAAATGGGCCCTATATGTGACGTCTCTTTGAAATTACTATGACGCTATAGTTTTGTCATAAAACGGTATCGGTTATGTGACGAACAATGTTTCGTCATGGATGGAAGTCGTTACGCGAGCGAAATTTGCCGTTTAAATCGTAAAGGAACATATATGACGCGACCTGCGATTTAAACTAATTTAATCATACATTAAATCATGAAGTTTCTTTATGACGAATTTTGCACCTTCCATGACGATAATGATTCGTCATAGAAGAGCTTAATTTCTACTAGTGTGATGATAAAAAGCAATATACGTAAAAGCAAGTAAAAATTCTTTAACAAGACATGATCAAAGGAAAACTTGCCTGGAATATACTCTAAAGGTACGACCTCGCTCGAAGACAGGTTCTAATTGTCGGGCGGGTTCTGGTCTTGCCCTGAAAATTATAAACTATGAGCTACAGTAATTTATTAAGTACGAGTTGCAGTGTCCAACCAATTTTCTTATCTATCATTCAGTTTTTATTTGCGCAGCACTTATTAGTGCCAAATGTCAGATTTTTATGCGATCCGCAAATCGATTCCAAATCGACGCGGTCCGCGACGCAAATTGAATTTTTACCTATTTATATCTTTCTCTTCTTTCTTATCTTTTCTCTTCTTTTTTTTCGCCTCTTTACTCTTATTTTTCCATTTTTCCATTTTTCATTTCTCTTTATTTTCCTTCTTTCTTTCCCTTTATTTCTCTCGGCTACCCTCTTTTTCTCTGGCCAACTGCCGATTCAACCGATGCCTCCATTTCTCTGGCCTCAGCCCCGGCTGCACTTCCTCCTGGCGATTTCCCATGGCTCCCCCCCGGTCTCACTCCTCCTGCTCTCGATTGGCTGGGTTGGCGCCTCCTCCCTCTACTCCTCCTGGCGCTTGCTCTCCTGGGCGACGACTGCTGCTCCCCTCTGGCTGGCGCTCCTCTCTCGGCTGGCCTCTCCAGGCGCACGGCTCCACTTCTCCCCTTCGTGGCTTTGCTCCTCGGCGGTCTCCCCAAGACACACCTCCTTGGTGGCGCTTCCTGGCGTACCTCCTCAGTGGCGCCTCCCCTCTGGCCGATGCAGCACCCGGCCGCCATGGCCTCCACCCGCACCCGAGCCGACTGAGCTCTGCTCTCTACTCCAATCCGAGCTAGGGTTTTCTATCCCCTCTGCATTTCTTCGTTTTGCTTCATTTGCTTGCTTATTTTGTTTTGAATGAGGGTTCTATGATGAACGTGGGGGGTTGAGCTAGGGAAAATGAAGAACAGATGCTACACAGCCCCGATGATTCTCCCACCTACTGAGAACCCATGGGAAGGACCCGATCCTACCCCTACCCTACCCCATTGCTTAGCTAAAGCTTGATCTCACCTCTACCCATGGAAACCCGTGATCAGTAGCTGTGGTACCTCAGAGTTCGGTTGGATGAAGGGTCGGTGAGGGTTGATCTTTGGGAAGACAAGGTTGCAGTATGTGGTTCCTTCGGCCGAGCGCCTTTGTTCTCGCTTCTTCTAGCTTCGGGTCGTCCTCTCCTCTTCTGGTAATCTCCCCTTCCTCTTGTGGATGCTCCTTGGTCCACCTCCTCTGGATGAGGTCGCCCTCCTTCTGGTCTTCCTTCTTGCTTCTTGGCCACTTGGGTTGGAATGGTGTCTTTGGTGTTCTTGTGTGGGAAGCAAGAAGTCAGGGTTGCTTTTGTTGGAAGTTTTGGGGCTCTCTTGGTTGTGGCTGAAATGGGGACAGGAGTGAGCTAGTGGCTTGGGATTACCGGCATTCGTCGGTTTTATGGCATTGGCAATTTGGCTATTGACCAATATGCCCTAATGGTTTTATTGGTCCCTATTTGCCTTGAGGGTATTACGGTCATTTGGCACCTAAAACACTAACGATACCCGCATATCGCACCAAGTAAGTTTATAAGCGCCCGAATGATGAGCCCGAAACTATCTAGAGGTGCTTTGGTCCTTGACAGTCCGTATCTCAATGAGCGACACGTTTCATCGCGGATCGAGCGGCACTTCCTAATCCTTACAATTTATTTTCTTACCTAATTGCTTTTACTGTCTAATTAATTTTTTGATTAAACTGATAACCCTTCGGGTTATCACAGTCATCAGCATATAGGGATAGCCTGAGGGGCCTGGCACGACCTCTGAGCGGCGATAGAACTCCAACATCTGTTGCTTTTTTCAGGATGTGGTGCAGAGGATCTATGGCTAAGATGAATAGGTACGACGATAAGGGATCTCCTTGCCGCAAGCCACGCTGGTGCTTGATTTGGGCTCCATGCACCCCGTTCAAAAGGATTGATGATGAAGCCGACGCAAGATAGGTGGATAGCCATTGACGCCATCGAGGACCGAAACCGCGTGCCTGAAGTAGTCCTAGAAGGTATTCCCAAGAAACGGAATCAAAGGCCTTTTCAATGTCCAACTTGAGCATGAGGACCGGTGTGCACGTTCTATGATAGAACCTTGCCTGGTTGCGGACACTGAGGAAATTGTCTTGAATACTTCGACCTTTGATGAATGCGCTCTGGGATTTGGAGATCATCGCATCAATATGCATGGAAAGGCGCAGTGCCAAAACCTTTGATATGATCTTTGCAACTGAGTGGATCAGACTGATGGGGCGGATGTCCGATGCCCTGGCCGAGTTGTATTTTTGGGAATCAGAGCAATGTAGGCTGTGTTGAGTTCGGCAAAAGCTCCTGTCGAGCGAGTTTGGAAACTGGTGACAACGTCCATTAAGTCATGCTTAATGATTTCCCAGCACTGTTTGTAGAAAACTATGGAGTAACCATCTGGCCCAGGCGCCTTTTCCGATGGCAGGCGGTGTATTGCATGCATTACCTCCTCCTCTGTGATTGTCACCTCCAATGCCTGCATACAATGGCTCGAGAGGTTCAGTCGTTGCCAGTTTATGTCTTGAGCGTGAGGATTTTTTTGCCCTAATATTGATGAGAAATGTTGGAATAGAATTTCTTCCTTGTCCGTGTGAGTAGTCGCCACACCGTGATGATTTTCCAAAGAGTGAATATAATTTTTTCGACGACGACCATTTGCCTTGAGGTGGAAAAAACGTGTGTTGGCGTCCCCCGGTTTTAGCCAAGTGACCCGAGAGGCCTATCTCGCACGTGCCTTTTCCACAGCGGCAAGGCCAAGGACTCTTAGCTTCAGAGCCCTGCGGAGCTGTTGTTCTGCCTGTGAGAGAGCTCTGGATTCCTGGGCCACGTCCAGCCGAAGGATGACCTCGTTTGCTAGAAGTAGCTGCTACTTTGTATCGCCGAGAACGGACGCGCTCTAGGCACGAAGCGCCTTGGCGGTGGTGTGGAGTTTGTGCGCAATCCTTTTGAACGGATCCACATGATAGGAGTGCTCACACCACGCCTGCTGAACTATTTGGCGGAATCTGGGAAGTCTTGGCCAAAAATTTTCGAATCTGAACGTGCGAGGTCTCCTGGGCCCATCTTCGCTAGTGAGCAGTAGCGGGCAATGGTCAGACATGGATGAAGAGAGGGCTTGCAGCATATGATTTGAGAAAATGGCATCCCAGTGATGGTTGCAGAAAACACGATCAAGCTTGACAAGCGTCGGCTCATTTCGCTCGTTGCTCCATGTAAATTTTCGATTTCGCAGCGGGATTTCCCGCAGCTCACATCGATTGATTGCTGCGCGAAACTTTGCCATTTGATGACGGTTGATGTTTGAGTTATTCTTGTCTCTTGCTTCGTAGATGAGGTTGAAATCGCCAAGTACAAGCCAAGGTTCATCAGCTGCAAGCTTAGAAGTTGACAGCTCTTGCAGGAAGACGTTCTTGTGCTGGTCATTTGTGGGGCCATACACCGCAGTTATGAGGAAAGACTCATTACAGCTTCTAACTGACACTCTGACTGTGAGGGAGTATGAGCGGGCGACCGGGTTTGTGAGGTTGACCTTGTCATTATCCCAGAGAATGAGTATCCCTCCCCAAACACCCTGAGCCGGCAATTGGAGCGTAGAATTTAGGCACTGTCCACCAATTTGTTGAGCTGAGGATCGATCTACATGCTGCAATTTAGTTTCTTGCAAACATGCGATGGCGTGTCTCGTAGCTTGAAGAAGTCGACTAACCGTAGCACGCCTAGCCCCCTGCTGAGTCCCCGAACATTCCAAGTCAACACAAGGCGCTCTCATGAATTCGGAGGAACACTTCATTAATACCGATAAGCACTTGGAAGCGATCGATTACATTGTTTTTGACCATGTGGCAAAGATGCATGAAAGAGTCAAAATACAACATGTGGAGCATCTTTGGATATTTCTATTGGACCACTCCTCCAATGCATGCAATGTAGAGAGACTATGAACCATCCACGTGCTAGCTACTTCTATTGTACCATCCAACTGATGCATGCAGCAAACAAAGTGGCAACAAAGCACCTTTTGCCACGGATAAACATGCACGAGCTGAGCAAAAGCAAAAGAGACAAGGACCAACTGATAAACTGACAACAAAAGTAGGAAACCTCGGCGCATGGTGAAACAGACCACTCGACGCCCATCAGATTGTGAGTCATTTTGATCAACCATCAGCCGGCACTGGATCTTCCCCTGCCATGCTTGCAGCAGCTTGCATGATGTGTTGTCCATGGTCATCGAGGCGGCAGATGTTTTTTAAGGCCTCAATGATGCTGTCCGAGAGCGGCTCGTCAAAAAGGCCTAAATATTTCTGAATTGCTTCCTGGTTTGGCTGTTTTTCTTTTGGTGAGCAGAAGCCGAGACGACGCGCCAACAATTGCTGCGCCATCTTGCAAGTCGGCACAGAGCGAACCTTGGACGCTAGGCGCCTGCTGCGGCGGGGAATGTCAGCAGCGTGGAACTGCTTGGAAGGAGCTTCGCCGCCACCAGCATTGAACACAAGGTCTTCCTTCTGCATGCCGGGGCGCCGCTCTTCAGAGCTGAACCGTGGCCTCGGCAAGATGGGCTCTGGAGGCTGAGTGAAGACATCTTGCAAAAACAGCTGGGCGCTTTTGTCTGAGGAATTAACTTCAACTTGATGCATATCCCCACGCGCCCCACCCACGTTGATAGTTTCTGGCACTGAGCAGAGGTTAGGGCTATAAGCTGTTGTAGCGTTGCAAGAAAAGTTGACACCGATTTCTCCAAGGTAATTATTGCCTAAAGTGTAAAGCTCAAATAAAAAATTGCGGAGGAGAGGAGACGAGCAGGCTCCGTCCACTGGAGTCAGGGCCGGTCCAAAGGGGAGGGTAGCCGGTGCGACCGCCAGGGGCCCCCAATTTAGGAGGGTCCTGGTCCATATAGTTTGTAGGTATTAGCAGGCTAAGCAGCCCATTATTGTCTAATCAAATTAATTAGTTAATACTTCCTCCATCCTATATTATAGGGCGTATTAGTTTTGGCACGAATTTTGCATCTAGTTTGGATATTGCTAGAAAAATTGCATCTAACATGAATGTAGAAACATCATTCTCGATAAAACGCCGAGCTACTCGGAAAAAACAGTTTGATGAAAATGATTATAATGAAGAAGTTTTATCAGCTGAGAAGTCTTTTGAGGTAAATTACTTTCTTGTTATGGTGGATGTAGCAATTTCTTCATTGAAGAACAGGTTCGAGAATCTTACTACATTTAAGAGTATATTTGGTTTTTTACTTAGCTCAAAAAATTTAAAGTCATTAGATAATATTGAACTAAGAAATTGTTGCACTAAATTTGCAAAAACATTTTCCCATAATAGTTCATGTGATATTGAGTTAGATGATTTTTTTACGAACTAAAAGTGCTACAAATGACTTTATCTCGCTTCACTCACAATCGCCATGGAGATTTTTGAGTTTGTTAAGGATTTAGATTGCTATCCAAATGTTTCAATTGCTTATCGAATCTTATTCACCATACTTATGACTGTAACCTCCGCTGAAAGAAGTTTTTCAAAGCTAAAATTATTAAAAAAAATTACTTGAGATCATCAATGTCACAAGAAAGGTTAAATGGTTTGGCAATTTTATGCATTGAGAAGGATAATTTGGATGAAATTGATATTGATACTATTATTGATGATTTTGCATCTAAGAGTGTTAGAAGGAACTTTAACTTGCCCATTTAAATTTGTAGGAGTTGGCGAGATTGACTTTTGTCGCACCATTATGGTAGTGATGGCAATGTGGTGCGGGTGGGCTTGAAGGTGGATCATAGAGGCTAGAGCTCAATTTAGTTGAATAGTACATGAATTTGATTATGTTTAAACTATCTTTTGGTTGTGACTTATTCTCTACCCAATTTATTACATATGAAAGCATTCGATATTTTATCTGCAATAATTATAATAGTCAATAAAGGGCCACTTGATTTAGCTCGCCCCGGGCCCCTAAAATCTTTTGAACGGTCTGACTGGAGTTGTCTCATGGTCCGAGTCTGAACTGTTCGATGTCGACTCTCCACGGGAAGGGAAGGAAGCAAGCGGCCTTGAGCTTCATTGTTCCTTCCACTCAATCGAGCCCGGCTTAAGGAGGGTGGGCATCCAAGAAAATAGTCCATATCCCCACAAATCATATATTCTTTCTTCTTTGTTTCGATCGGCGTCACAGATGCTTCAGATTCTGGTTTCGGTAAGTTCTTAGCTTCGTTCTACTCCGATGCATGGTAATTTCGTTGCTTGTCTTTTACAATGTGTTGGTTTCTTGGATCTTTGCTTAGGGGTGCGGTTACGCCCCGGATCGTCCTAGTTATTGGTTTCTTTCTTGTGTGGATCTTGGTTAGATAGGGTATGCGGGTTTTGATCGAGGAATCTTGGTGCGATGGGTTGAATGATCGAATCCGAAGGCTTCCTTTTTTATGTAGGTGGGTTTTAGGTCGGATGGGCGTTCTTTGTTCTTAACCCCGATGGGGTGGTGCCGAGTAGTATGGATGATGAGCATGAGTGTCATGGACGTGGTTACAGACGTGGGTCTTGGGACTTGGAAGCCCACTCGCTGGAGAAGAAGCAATACAAAAGGGCAAAGCAACAAGATCGAAGCAGGATCGAAGAAAAATTACGATTGGCCTCAGCTCTTCCCGCCGTTCTTCCCCAACTCTCTTGTTCTCTAATCCCAGTCTCTTGCTTCTCCTCTGTCTTTGCTCCCCAATTCCCACCAATTTGTAGCTACCAGAACTCTGTACCGTGTGTTTGGTTTGTCAAATCTGTTCGTGTCAAGTGAAGAACGTGACATTTGGTATCAGAGCCGGGTTATCTTCATCACTGCCGCTGAGCATCTTCAACCTCTGATCGGTTGCACCGCCGGTTGTCGCTTCGCCGGCCGCTGCCGCCGCCGTCTTCCGCTGGGCGCGTCGTCATCTTCACCGACATCTGCTCGTGCTCAAGAGGCGAGGGCGAATACTTCCATGGCAACCATGGAGGCGCAAGATGTGCGGGAGCAGAAGTTGCGGCAGCAGCTTCTCACCAGGATAGAAGCCATTTCAGAGAAGCTTGGCAATCTGGTGGACGCCATAGCATCAACCACATGTTCCAGCCATGAAGATGTTACCACACCTGTCAGTGCCAGCCAAGTGTTTGACGAAATGTCGGGCCACCAGGAGGCGAACACCGGTCATGTTCTTCATGTCACGGTGAGCCATGTGCTCTATCCGGTGACTGAGAAGGTGCTTCACCAAGTTTTTGACACTTTTGGCGCTGAAAAGGTGTATGTGCTCGGGAGGACTGGTCGCGTGGAGGTGCTCGTCCTGTTCCAGTCATGCCATGATGCGACACGAGCTCGAGAGGCCCTTCATGGCTGTTGCATCTACGACGATTGTTGCTGGTTGGATATCAGGCAAGAGATGTCGCTTCAGACAATGGGAGCTGAGAGGAAGACCAAAACCGACAATCCTTCAACACCAATACAACACCGAACCAATACACGGTGGTCTGGAAACCAATCAGTGCCAGCACGTAATCTTCCGGAAGAGAAGCTAGGAGAAGATGAATATGTCACAAGTGCTTCACTGGAAGATATATCTGTTAGTGACAAGAAGTTCTGTAACCTCAAGGTACCCACACAAAATGCCTCAGGACAGGCAGAAGCTTCGAGCAATTCGCTTGCTGTTTTGGGGGCAAAGGATGAGAGGCTGAGTCACCATGATGGTTGTCGAGGGGCCACTGATTGGGCTGATCATTCTGGTGTGATGCAAAAGCAAAACAAAATGATTGATCTCAGTGATCCAGTTGTGATGCAACAACAAAATCAGAAGCTCGATGGCAAGAAAAAGAAAAGCAAGAAACATGAAAAGGATGAGGAAGTTGAAACTGCACCTGCCAAGGTTGAGGGAAAATCTAATGGTGCCAAAGAAAATAACAATGCTGTAGGAAAAAGGAAAAGATGACAGTGAAGATGTAAAACAATTCGAGGATGAAATATTTGCTGAAATCAGAGGAAGGATCAAGGAAGACGATATAGATGTGCCTCCTCGCAAAGGGCAGTACTACTATTACACAAGAACATTGACCGGCAAGGAATATGTGCAACACTGTAGGCGTCTTGTACCAACTAATGGTCCTATTACAGTCTATGATGTGATGCCTACAGGACCTGATGAGCATATTATTTTGGATGGGAATGTAAAGGCTGAGGGCCATGACTACTACAGCATCGGTGCTTTCAAGGTCAGTCCCAATGGTAAGCTAGTTGCTTATGCAGAGGACACTAAAGGTAATGAAATCTACATTGTTTATGTCATTGATGCGGAGAGTGGAAAATATATTGGGCAACCACTTAAAGGAATTACTTCTGACATTGAGTGGGCTGGTGATGACTACCTTGTTTACATAACAATGGACAACATTCTTCAGCCAGATAAAGTTTGGCTACACAAGTTAGGATCTGATCAATCGGATGACATGTGCCTATATCATGAAAAACATGACATTCTACAACTCTTTGAAAATCATATTGCTGTGTATGAGCGCGGGAATGGTCTACCAAAGGTAACTGTATATCGCCTACTAGCCACTAGAGAGTCAGTTGGGCAACTTCAGGGAGGACGGGTGATTGATTTTGTTGATCCAGCATATGCAGTGGAACCTGAGGAGTCACAGTTCCATTCGTCTGTTATTCGGTTTCATTATAGCTCAATGAGGACCCCGCCCTCTGTTTTCGACTATGATTGGGATTCAGGGGTATCCGTGTTGAAGAAAACTGATACTGTTTTAGGTGGATATGGAAGGTTAGGCCACAGAGAACAAAAGGATGAGTGGCAACCTCGCCTCGTTGCAGTTTTCCAAAAGCACAATGTTCTTCCTCCCAATGCTATTGTCTCAGCGGGTTCTGCAAGTTCTGCATGCACTGCTGGTGGTTGGCTCAAAGAAAAGGATTTTGTCACTGTATCAGTTCTTTTTCCAGTGGCGTTGTGCCATGCGCTCGGTCATGTCACTAGCAATGGATCTTTCGCTGCTGTTGCTGTCTCATTTGCCCACACTATTAAAGCTTTGGAGCCCTTCTTCAATGCAGATGCTACCCAGTTTGTGCTTGGACAGCAAGTTCCTTTGTCTCTGTGGTTGTCTCTTGCTCCTGTTGTGATTGGGGTTTCAATGGCATCTCTCACTGAACTTTCATTCAACTGGACTGGCTTCATCAATGCCATGATCTCTAACATCTCATTCACTTACCGGAGCTTCATCTACATGGTTGACCGATGTGTTGAACAAGTTGGGCGCAGAAGTCTGTATTGGCCATGGGACCCTGGTGGTGACTACAGGTACGATCTTTGGTGGGCTATCATCGGCTTAGGGACAAGCCGACATTCAAGGAGGGAGGAATGTCATGGACGTGGCCTTGGGCCTTGGAAGCCCACTCGGCTGGAGAAGAAGCAATACAAAAGGGCAAAGCAGCAGTCAGGCAGGGATCGAAGAAAAATTACGATTGGCCTCAGCTCTTCCCCCTGCTGTTCTTCCCCAACTCTCTCTTGTTCTCTAATCCCAGTCTCTTGCTTCTCCTCTGTCTTTGCTCCCCAATTCCCACCAATTTGTAGCTACCAGAACTCTGTACCGTGTGTTTGGTTTGTCAAATCTGTTCGTGTGCTTGTCTTTTACAATGTGTTGGTTTCTTGGATCTTTGCTTAGGGGTGCAGGTGGCGTCCCCGGATCGTCCTAGTTATTGGTTTCTTTCTTGTGTGGATCTTGGTTAGATAGGGTATGCGGGTTTTGATCGAGGAATCTTGGTGCGATGGGTTGAATGATCGAATCTGGAAGGCTTCCTTTTGCGGGTAGGTGGGTTTTAGGTCGGATGGGCAGTTCTTTGTTCTTAACCCCGATGGGGTGGTGCTGAGTAGTATGGATGATGAGCATGAGCTCAGTGTGTTCGATGAAATTATGGACTAAAGTTATATGAGGGAGTACTGCGAAGATCAGAATTTGCTGCTTAAAGGCTCCAGATTAGGTTGTTATTGGTCTTGTTTTCCTGCAATATGAGGACAGGACAGGGGAGTGAGTATGTCACTGTGTCTTGCTTCTGAACTAAGTATGGGAGGAGATTTTTTTTCCCTGTTTGGCATCTGTATCTTGCATGCAGAACGGTGGGTTTATTATAATTTAACCTTTTATCCCTGATAAAGACTAGCTCATGAGACATCATGTTTTTTCTTCCTCTTATTCTACTTACCACTTGAATTTAGTCTGACATTTATTCGTCATCTTGGCCGAAAGCCCGAAACTACTAATTCTAGTGTAATGACTGGAAACGCTGCCTGAATGTGTTCTGACCATGCAATGGTACACGACTTGAATTCGAACTGGCCTATCTTATGAAGTCAGGGAAAACATATGTTCTGTGAGGTGTTCACATGATATGTTGTTCTACTGATTCCCATGTCATATGATAGTTGGTGACACCTCTGACTCGCAATAGTCTTGTAGGTTTGTTTGTTCATATCCTATTAATCTTTTGTGTGTTAATGTTAGGAAATTTAGACATGGCGCCTGCTGATTACTGTTTTCTGTCTGTTATGATTTATGAAGGGATTCTTGCAATTGCTCACAGCATTTGTTCCTATCAACTAGAGTCGTATGTGTGTTTGAACAGAAGTCTCATATGTAACTTTGCTCTCCAATGCATCAACATGACCATTCTGGCAAACTTTCATGACTGATGTGTGGAGCTGCTTGCTGTTATGACTAATTCTTGGGACCAAACTTGTTCAGTTAATTACGGCAATGAGGAATCTGCAAGGCAGTTATTCGTGTTAAGTTCACTGGCTGCTTCTTTGCTGAGCAAGCTCTTGAATAAATGGGAGGTGACTGTTTTTCCAACTTTATGTCTCATCTTTTGAGTTGAACTTAACTTTTCCTTTGCCACTAGATCTCTTAAGATATGTAGGGAAATTTACAATTGTAGCACCATACACAGAATATCTTTCAAAACTATGACACTCAAAACTATGTTGTCTGGCTTAGGATATGACACTCAAAACTATGTTGCTCCGACAAACATACGATTTTTTGGGAGAATTAGTGGCTTACAATGCTAGTTTGTATGCTATGAGTCGGCAGGGTGCGGTTCTGGACTTAGCGGTGAGACATTGAGGAGCATGGCCACCACTGGATAATTCAGTGGCGGAGCCAGAAAGTTTTATGAGCCTGGGCAAACCGCAAGCGTGACTATGGCCATAAACGCAAACAAGTCTATATATATATATATCACACAATGACACAAGTAAAATTAAGAGCTGCAACAAATTTTTGTACTAAAAACATAGTTCAATACACATGTGAACATTCATGAATAAAAACAAAGAAAGATATGGTAAGTACCTCATTGCAACACTAAGAACACTTCGATGATTCATTAACAAAGATCTAACTACACACCAAAAGAAATTCTGCAAGATAAAAAAGTTGATTAGTGCATCAAATAACTAAAAAAATATATTCATATTGAAGTATTGAATTAGTGCAGCACGTACCACTAATGTGCTAATCACATCTGGTACGAGGTAAATTCATTTTCCGAGTCTTCATGCTTTGAAACCGTCGCATAATTGTAACATCATCAAGTGATTTAAATATGTCCCGCTCGATATAGCAAACCATCAAGTTATTGAACCAATCATCATTAATCTTATTCCGCAATTTAGACTTGATAATTTTCATTGCTGAAAAGGCTCTTTCGACAGATGCCGTTGATACCGGCAATAACAATGCTAACTCAATGAGTTTGTAAACCAATGGGAAAACCATATGTTTTCCAGTTTCAACCATCTTTGTAGCCAAACTTGCAAGATCTTTACAAGTAGCAAAGGCACCATGCCTTCTCACATGAAGAATATAAGTTTCAAGTTGGTCTCTTATTATTGCACGATCACCATCAGAGAAATCTGAATTATAAATTTCAGCAAGTCGGGCAAGCTTGTCAGTGTCAAACTTGGAGAAAGAGTTCTTTGGATCAAGATATGAGAAGCATACTAGTATCTCTGTAGTTGATTCTCCAAACCGATGATTCATCTCGCACATATTTGATCAATAACCACATAGAAAAGTTCAAAGACGGTAATGTTGAAGGTTAGTGACGAGATACCCTTCACGCCTTGAACGACCTCTAACGGTATTTCATCGTGCATATTTGGCTTTGGAATAGCTTTAGCAACACAAAATTGTTGGACCATATCAAATAATTCCTCCCAACCACTATCTCTCATGATGGCCAACCGAGCTTTCACATCATGAATTAATTCCATGGCATGAACAATATTTATATCTTTTCTTTGTAATACATGTGAAAGCTCATTTGTGATAGCAAACAACCTTAACATAAGCTTTAAAATAAAAGCGAATTTAAAGCACTCCATTTTCTCAATCAAACCCGCCGCTTGAGATGGTCCACGGCCATCTTCATGGACCATACCAAGTACCTCTATCACCGAGTCCCACATTTGGTCCAAGCGAATCAAGGTTGTATGATGTGAACCCCATCTAGTATCTCTGGGCCTAGCAAGATTGGTTTCTTGATGCAAACCTCTTCCCGTAAATATTTCACCACCCTCAAGTCTATCCAAAATACTTTTATGATAGCTTTCTTTCAGTGCATCCCTTCTCTTGCAAGATGCACTAGTTGTGGTCACAATCAAGGAGACATACTCAAAAAAATCATGAATAGATGAACAACAACTAGCAACAGAAACAACCACTAATTGCAATTGGTGGGCAAAGCAATGGACATAAAAAGCATATGGGTTTTCATCTAAAATCTGTTTCTGCAAGCCATTAAATTCACCTCTCATATTTGAAGCTCCATCATATCCTTGCCCTCTTAGCCTAGAAATGGATAGCTTGTACTTATCAAGAATACCAACCAAAGCTCCCTTTAGTGCATTGGATGTAATATCGGTGACATGTTTTAAGGCAAGAAATCGTTCCACAACCTTCCCTTCATCATTCACATATTACATAAAAATTGTTATAAGGTTAAATAGGCCAAAATAGAGTAACGGACAAAAATCACTAGTTTACACACCTCAACATTACCGCCATTTGCTCTTTCACCGATATATCACGCGACTCATCGATAAGCCAGAGAACTGTCTATCACCAATCTCTCCCATGATCACCTCGGTGATTTCTTGTGCACAACATCTTGCAAGATCCTTTTGAATTTCAGAGGAAGTCATCTTGCAATTTAAACCACTACTGGTCAAAAGCACTTCTCACATTTTCATTCTTATCTTTGTACCAATCTATCATCTCTAAAAGTTTCCTTTATTTAAGGAAGTAGAAGATTAAATCATGACCACGAAAAGCCATGCCTTGAGCAATGAGATATCTTGAACATTGTAGAGAAGAATTTAATCGAATTTGATATAACTTTTGGCTTCTTGAGTTGCAACTGGATAACCTACTTGACACACTTTGTCTTTGATTTTTAAAATCATCACAATGTTTGACACACTTGTTATGAGCACTATTTACACCACCAACATGCTCAGGCAATGATTTATATGCATGTTTCAAATACTAAACCTGTTTTGTTGAACACATCAAAACCAAAGTGTTCTGCCCTTCCTGGTTGCTTAAAGAGGAAGCAATAGAAGCAATATGCCGCATCTCGAGACTCGCTATATTCTATCCAATCATACTTATGATACCATGCTTGTGAAAAGGCTCTTGTACAATTTCCAAATTGTTTGCGAGGAAAATTTACAATAGGTTGTGTTGGTCCTTTCTGTATGTATGCCCTCCTAACTTGGTCCTGAATTTCAGGGACATACTCATCTATTTGTTTTCTAAGAGCAGGATCACTTACGATTTCATCCAAATTAAACACACGGATAGCGTTAGTATTACTTGGTCGTGGTGGTTGCGGCTGAGCTAAACTTGTATTTCCATGACCATCACTTGCAAGGCTTCTCTTATCAACTAAAACTTTCTCATTTTCGCAATTTCACAAATGAAACAAACAAATGTTTAGCTCTTATTATTTGTCAACATTGCATAATAGATAATATACTAAAATATTGTATTTCAAAACCATTTGTATAAGAGATGATAGCAATCATAGCATAATTATTCTACTTCAAAATCAAAATAGCAGTTAACTTCGTTTGTTTATACCCTTAATGTCCCAACAGTAATCACCTTAACACTGTTAACAAAATTTAACAGTCAGCTCTGCTCGGCATTCTCCTCAAAATTTAACAGACACTCGGCTCGGGCGCTTGCTCATTCTCCACTTTTCTTGATCTTGGCGCTTGGTCAAGCGCCTTCCCACTTTCTTCCCGAGCGAGCAGCACCCAAGCAGGAGCGGGCGAGGCGGCGAGCGGCCAAGCGCGGAAGCGCCCAAGCCCCTTCGGCCTTCGGCGGTTCGGCCTGCCTGCCGCCTTCCCACCGGCCAGGCGACACCCACGAGGCCACGACCGCGCGGTCCGCGCCCTTCTTCGCGCGAGTCCCGTCCACGTCCGGCGACCACGCCCCTCTCCGCCTGGGATCCCAATCGGCGGCGATCTGCGCCCTCCTCCGCGACACGCGATCGATGTTCGCCGGGCCCCGCCGTGCCCTTCTCCACCGGACCGCCGACCGCCCGACGGCCCGACCAGCGCCCTCGTGCCTCTCCTCATGCGATCGAGCCTCCAGCCCGCCCCACTGCTCCTCGCTCGGTGCCGCTCGGCCCTCACGCTCTGTGCGGATTGCGGATTGGCTCGATTGGGTTGGCCGGTTGGGGATTTCCGGATCTGGGTCGAGGAAATCGGGAGACCGAAGGGAGGCAAAGGATTTGGGAGATTTGGGGATTTAGGGTAGCGATTTGGATTGTTGATTTGTGAGGATTTGGATTGTGGATTTGTGGGCTTTGGATTGTGGATTTGGGGATTTGCTAATTTGGGCCGTTGGTTTGCATATTCAGCGCCGTGACGGCCCGTTCGAAGTGCCGACATTGCCCGGGAGGAGACACCACCGGTGGGGATGAACTGTGCTATGCCGGCCGGAAGTTGCACTGTTAAATGCGCGGGCGAGCCAGGCGCGCCCGCCCTGCCCGGGAGCTGCCTCCGCCTCTGACTGGATTGGCTATGATATTTCACGGTCGATGCTTGGTGAGGAACAATGCCTTGTTCCTTTCTCTAATGGACATCTTGCTTTATTACTTTGATTCCTTTTTGAGAGCTTCAATTTTTTTTCTTCTCCACAGATGTTGCTTTGGAGCGTGAATCAGAGGGTGACCTCCTACTCGCAGACATGGGCGAGGTAATGCACGCGACCTATAGGGAAATGCTTTTCTTATTTAATTCCTAATACTACGGTTGAGTTATATGTGTTTATTGGTAGAAAACATCCTTGTGGTTACAATAATATTGCACATGACTTGTGTTATTGACCATGGTAATCCTCAGAATCAGTCCTAATCAAAACCCTAAAAGTAAATAGGACTTCAGATCTTTCTAGAGTGAAAAGAAAAGGAGAATGAATCCAAATTACCTGGACAATGTAGAACTGTCTTCTCCCGTAATCCTGTGATTGCTGAATGGAGTTCTTTATATACATGCCAAATTTTATGAATTATGAATTTTATCATGTTTGTTATTGGCGCATGTGTTATTAGTTGCTATTGCTATCTTCTGGAAAGGAATGTTTTTTTCATCACCTCTAAAGGTCCATTGTTTGCATGATTAGGAGATGCAGCAAGGGAATTATTATGTAGCAGGCTTGATTTCACATTTCGATTTCATATGTCATATTCTTCCATCGAAATAGTTTTTTGGATGGTTTTTGATGTCTCAGAACATGAGCTTACTGATCTTGGTGATGCTTTTCTCTTGTGCACTTGAGAGTATATATGAAATTCATGATATCGCTGCAAATATGCACTCATTTTTTTAACCAGCAGTTTATTGGCAGGATTTTAGTTACTCTTATGTTTGTCACATTGTGGTTATATTCCAAATTGGGTTTAATTGATTGGACTCAATTTGGTTTGAATGCTTTGAAGTTTACAAGATTTTTACAGCGTTTTCAAAATATGATGTTACATTCTTGTTTTGCAATTTGCATCAATAATTAACTTGTAATTTTGTGTCCCTAATTTACATATACAATTTCATTTTTGTAGGTTTAGGTTTTTGCACTATTGTTGATGACGATATGATTTGACTCGGATGCACCAAATCTTCATTGGCTAGGTATTAATTTTTGTACTGCTCCACTACGTTATGTTGTTTTTGACATGTTTTATCTATTTTGTTGTATCATTAAGCATGAAGTTCAAATTTATTTTTAATTTTGTATTTATGTTGTGTTTTTTATGTACCTCAGTGTGGGTAGTATTTGGCGTTAGTTATTGCCGTTTAGTTTTCGGCCTGAGGCTTGACATAATCCTGGCTCCGCCACTGATTGGTAGATGAGGCATTCAGAAGGAACTTGTAATGTTAGTGGTAGCAGATCTTTCTAATCCATCATGCATCACATATTCAAATCATCACATGTCCAAGTTCCTGATCGAAACGTTATCTTCCTGTTGTTCACTATTATACTCTAGCGCTAACTCTGAGCTCGGCGTATTTTTTTACGAGCAGTCAAAGACCATTTTTACTCACCAGCTGCATCGTGTGGCAATTTTCGCATGTTGCAGCATGGTGGTAGTACCATGAAAAATAATGCTTTAGATTTTATAATCTTATAATCTCTAGGATCACGACTGTTGTGACCCGTATAATTAGCTCAGGGTAACGATAGTAGCATCACCATTAGTCTGAGGCAATTACACGAATCTCGACATACTAACTAATCAAAACATCGAGCGCACCGATGTTTTATCATTGAATACACCGTATTCAGAGTGTTGCAGCAGAAACAATAATTAGAGATTGAAATGAAAACTTATTATATTCTATTGCTACACAGGTTACATGTTTAGCGTATTAATTATATGTAAGATCTAAGTACAATAAAAATATAATACAAAAGTATTAATACTCCCATGACTAACAAAGTCAAAGCACGATCTACCCAACATTCTAACCCTCCTGGTAATTCTCATCCTGGTTTTGTGAGTGATTCACATCCCAAGCCTCATGAATGAATCTATTGGGATCCATGTCCCAACTAGGCACTTGACCACAAGAGTGAGTACAGAAATACTCAGCAATCATTAATAATAAAATGCATCATATCGATTTTACCATCATCCATCAACTTCCATTCCTCTCTCAAATCCATTCATAGAAAAATAGGGTTTTATTAGAAAAACATGGGTTTCCGATTTTAATTATTAAAATTACTACTAGCACTTATATATGAGGCAAATTTAGCTTCCGTAGCCTCCAATCTAAGAGATAGGTATGAATTCATAATTTTACATTGCGTAGATTTGTACTACTTTACCCATAGTGAATCCAACCTCAGTTGAGAACCCAGAACGTTTATCGCTAATCAGGTATTAGATTTGCAACCCTGGTATCGTTGCCAGTTGTTCTCTGACTAACAACGGTGGCACATCAACCCAGGCGTTCAAATATAGCGCCAAAAGAAATCAACCACAGCTGATGTTTGTGTTTTTTACTGGGACTCCTCGTGTACTCAGCTTCACACCCTTAGATATCTACACATACCTGATGTGGAGATCATAACATCATTATAGGATAACTTTTTTCTGATCATTTTCCACACACTATAGTTGATACAAAATGATACGGCTCATTGTCCGAGTGTAGTTTGTTCAATCTTATGTTTTAATCATCTGTAGATGAAACCCATCGGCAATGCTTATACATATATGGACGCAAATTAAATACTATCCAAATAATCATCATCAATAACACATATCCATTGGTGGTGTTGGTCTCACTGGCTTTGGTTGGGAGGAACTGAATTTTGGGGGTTTCGGCAAGGAGGCTTGCTCTTATCCCTTTTTACGGTGCCTCATTTACTTTTTTACCATGGAGTTTTTACTTTTCTATTATGAGATATTTCTGCACTATTTGGGTATTGGCTAAGGGTACCTGATGAAAAAGGTTTGTATGTGCTGGATGACGAACCCTAAATTAGCGAGAGGTGTCGATTTGGCCCCGGACGAATCTCTTATCTCAATGAGTGATGTCAAACACTTATGGGTCTGACGACACTACTAGATTTTAATCTTCTGTATTTTTGCCTTATGAATATACATATATGTACAAATAATTACACTTTCAAGGGTCAAGGACAAACGACAAAACACACTTGCTAAGATGGGGGATATTTTGAAGAGTACTGACAAGTGATATTCCCACAAAAACTTCTTGTTGTTTCCGAGAATACGCAGGAGCTCTGCGTATCATTATTGGTATGTAGGAAGAGATACAAACTCCGTTGTGAACTGACAAAGATTACAAGCAACCTGCTAGAAACAAAAGCCTATTCTCTGGTAAATGTACCGCCAACTATCATAGAAACGAAAATAAACGACAACACAACGATTACAATGAGAGAACTAAATCTTAAAAAAAATTGAGGGAACTACAGGATAAATCTCCCGGGAATAGGCAAGCACAAAACATCGTGTTCCAACTTCGAACACATAAGAGCTCTCGCTTAAGATGTTTTACTAAAGCGGAGACCCCATCTCACTACAATTGCAATTGCAAACCCAAAACCAAATCCCAGTCCAGAAAAGAGGAATAGCACAATGTCTGCCGATTTCTTCTTTGAAGGATGCGTCACTGCATTCGCCGTTGTCGTGTTGCTGCATTCTTTCAACAATGGAGGCCCGCACAAATCACCGTTTCCCAGAAATGAACTATTAGAGAATGTCATGAAATGAGGTGATTTTGGTATACTTCCTTCCAGCTTGTTGTAGGATAGGTTCAATGTTGAAAGGAAGTCAAGAGATGCTAACTCCCGTGGAATCTCTCCTGAAAGCTCATTTGAGGACAGATCCAAAGACTCCAGTTGGCCCAAACGACCAAGCTGAGATGGAATTGACCCCGTGAGGGAGTTGTGTGACAAGTTGAGCACATTTAGCAAAACAAGTTCCCCGACAGCTTCAGGGATGCTACCCTGGAATGCATTATTCGAGACATCAATGAGTGCAAGGGTTCTTGATTTCTCAGAAATTTCCCTGTTATACCCTTTGTATGTGATTGCAACAGTATATTGATATTGATATATTTGTGCTGCAAGTGCCACATCATGATCCATGACCAATGACGCATTTGAATCTCTTAATATCATTGACTTCAACTTCTTAAACAATTGCCCTTGGGGCATTGGACCAGAGAAATTGTTTGAGGATAGATCAACAGTTCTTGCACTTGCAAATTCACAAGTGCTTTTCTCTTCTGCAAGAGACTGTGCAACCTGTCCAAAGAACTTGTTGGATTTCAGGACAAGGACTTGGAGTCTATGAAGAGTACTCCGCCAACAAGGAAAAGAGTCAGTAATTTGATTGTTTCCAATGTCAAGAACCTGCAAGTTTTTGCAAGCAACCAAAGATCTGGGCAACCGTCCTTCAATCCAATTGCCACCAAAATTTAATGCTTCGAATGAACAGTCCTCATTTATTGTGTCTGGCAACACCCCATGAAGTTGATTTCCTTCCAGGTTTAGTCCTTGCAGTCCATTAGCGTTCTCCATCAAACAAGAAGGAATTGATCCACTGAAGTTGTTGTAAGAGAGATCTAGAACTTGTATAGTCGTTTCACTACAAAAAGATAGTGGAATTTCTCCGGAGAAGTTGTTTCCACGGGCGTTGAAATGGGTAACATCACTAAGATGAGTAGTGAAATTAAAGGGTATAGTCGAGAACCTATTGTTTGAGTAGTCGAGCACACCTGCAGAGCCTTGAGGTATAGGTATGGTTCCCTCAAACAAGTTGAGACTAAGATCAAGCACATCCATTCGAAAAGGAAGGAGAGGGCCATAGCCAACACTAGTAAAACTATTGTTAGATAGACTCAAAAAGGAAATTCCATTCCAAGTCTCCCATGCCCACTGTGGTATAGCCCCATGGATATAGTTATTTGAAAGGTCGAGCCAATCGAATTCATCTTGGTGCCTCAGGAAATTAGGGAATTTAGACAAGTTGCAACCTGATAAACCTAAGAGCCATAATTTTGGGATGGGTACTAATGAAGAATTATCTCCTCCATCTACCACATCTAGATTATTATTAGAGATATCCAAGGAATGGAGGTGTTGTAGTTTCCAGAAAGAGGCAAGTTCTATTGCGCCGAAGAAATTGTTTGTAGAAAGCAAGAGCATTTGCAACTGAGTTATGTTTGAGATCTGTGAAGGTATTTTTCCTGAAAAGCGGCAGTTATACAGAACTAATTCTCTTAATTTTCTCAAATCGCCGACAAAAGAAGGTACTGACCCGGATAAACCACAATCAAAGAACCGGAGGGTCGTCAAAGAGGTTAGATTTGCAATCCATTGTGGCATGGATCCTACTATTCCAAATCCGGCAATCTCTAAAAAGTTTAAGGATTTGAGCTTACCAACTGACGAGGGCAGCTCTCCGGAAAAGCCATTTGCACCTAGGCCTAGCTTCTTCAAAGATTTGAGATTAGAAATGGAGCTTGGTATTATGCCGGAGAAATTGGTTCCGCCAACAAACAAATTCTCCAAACTGCTACCAATTGAGAAATTTGGCAAGTAACCAGAAATTTCAAGGTTATGGCAAAGATCAACTGTGACTAATTTCTTGTGTAGAAATATTATCGGAGAAACCCTTCCTTCAAGATGATTGCGTCTTAGTTGGAGAACACTCAATCTAGAGAAGTTTGTCAAGAATTCTGGAATCGGGCCAGACAAATGATTGTAAGAAAGGTCAATAACAGCAAGAGAGTGCAGGCTAGAAAGTGAACCACAAATAAGTACCAGAGAGCCCACAAAATGGTAAGCGAAGAACCCGAAGCTTAGGAGAGGACTTGGTGAGGGCATTGCACCAGCGCGCTCCATTGCTAGACAAGTACATGAAGCCAAGGTAGAGCTCCCTTAGCTCGCTAAGGTTCGCGATTAAGGCATCAAAATTCGGCTCTATGAGCCCTGAATCAGCGCTAGAATCAGAGTTCCACATGTAGCCAAGAAAGAGCAAGTCAACGGTCTGGACACCGGTGGAGAGGTCAAGGGAGACCAAATTCGTCAGGTGGCGGATGCCGGTTGGAACCTGGCCTACAAAGTTAGAGCTGGAGAGGTTGAGATGGGTGAGCTCGGTGAGCCGCTCGAACCCAGCCAGGGGCGAAGCCCAGTTATGGTCCATAGGTGCAGATGCACCCTCCTCAAAAAAAATTTAGTTATTATCCCCATACCTTGGCCCTTTATGCACCCTCCTCAGCCCAACATGTTGCACCCCCCTCGCCTCAGCCCAACGAGCAGCCCATCAAACGTCTCCCCTTGCGTGTTGCCAGATCGCAGGACTCGGCGAATCGCGACTGTTCGTTCCCTTCTCGTCTCTGTCGTTCCGTCTTCTCGGGCCTCTCTCTCTCGTATCTCAATCTGCAATCAACATCGTTGCCGCAGGCCGCCAGGCCACAACGACGACCTACAGTCTGCCACCGTTGGTTTTCACTTTTCATTGTCTGCAGTCCGCTCTGCCATAGCACACTGGGTCGTCCATCCAGTCGAAGCAGGTTGGCGGCGGCAGCACCACAGTCCACAGGCAGCTGTAGCAGGCAGCTCCACGCAAGGTGAGTACTGAGTACAGACTACAGTGTATTGTCTAGTCAGTCAATAGTCTATAGTCTGCCTGTTACGTCATATCATGGAGCATGCAATGATACTTTGAAAGTCTGAATTCTGAAAAGTGATGGTCCAATGTAAAATCTCTTAGGTGCAGGCGTGCGGCAAGAACCAAGGTCAGGCCATCAGTACCTACTGCTTAGTGCCATCGGCAATTTAGTTCAAGGTATTTTTCTTTCTTGATTAATCTAATTCTTGTTTTTTAATGTTATTAATTCTCAATTGGATTAAGCTAGCAATATTAAAACTAGAATATAATTAAATGTTTTTGAATTGTGCACTATTGGCAGGTAATTGATGGAACGGTTTTTCAAAAGAAAAGCACCGGAGCCCGCTAGTACCAACAATGCTCGTAATTCATGTTTGGATGATATCAACTGGGAAGAGGAGATAAAATATGATCCAGGATTAAGGAAGCAAATTGATGATTACCATCCTAATCTTCGAGAGAGGGTGAGAAGGAAGTACTTGGACAATGGACCATGTCAACCTCGCACACTTGATTTTCCTATGGCAAATTCAAGAAGGTTTGTTCCAGAATGGTTCGATGAGTTTGGAGATTGGCTTGAATACAGTGAGTCCAAAGATAAAGCGTATTGCTTTTGCTGTTTCCTTTTTAGAGAAAAGAAGGATGGCGGATATGAAGCATTTGTTAAAGCGTTTGCTTTTGCTTTTGCGTTTGTTAAAGCGTTTGCATTTGTTAAAGCGTTTGAATACAGTGAGTCCAAAGATAAAGCGTATTGCTTTTGCTGTTTCCTTTTTAGAGAAAAGAAGGATGGCGGATATGGCGGATATGAAGCAAATTCAAGAAGGTTTGTTCCAGAATGGTTCGATGAGTTTGGAGATGGCTTGAATACAGTGAGTCCAAAGATAAAGCGTATTGCTTTTGGTTGGAATGGTTATCACAGAAAGGAAAGGCTGCGGATATTTGCTTTTGTTGTTTCCTTTTTAGAGAAAAGAAGGATGGCGGATATGAAGCATTTGTTAAAAATGTAGGTGATGTTGGTGGCTTACACTATAGAGTAATGAAGAAGTGTGATGATTTGTTACAAATAAATCAGCACATTAATGTTGCTTTCCATGGTGTGAGCGAATCTAGTAAGAGGGACTATTTTACTAGGCTGAATGGGTCCATAGATGTTGCCAGAATATTAGCAAAGCAAGGATTGCCTTTTCGAGGCCATGATGAGTCAAAATAGTCCTTAAACAAAGGTAATTTTAGGGAATTCTGCGAATTTGCAGAGGAGCAAAATCCAACCTTGAGAAAGGCAATAGGTAAAAATAAATCAGAAAATAGTCTTTTGGTTGCTCCTGAAATACAAAGGGATATTGTGCACTGTTTTGCAAAGGAGGTGTTGCATGCTATTCTAGAAGAAATTGGGAATGATGTTTTGTGCTTGCTAGTTGATGAGTCCAGAGATGTTGCTTGGAAAGAACAAATGGCTGTGGTCTTGAGATTTGTAGATAAATGTGGAACTGTGAAAGAAAGATTTGTTGGCCTTGTTCATGTGAGTGAAACAACTTCTGCCTATCTCAAGTCTTCTATTGATGCACTATTTGCTGATCTTAAGTTAAGCTTAAAGCAAGTTAGAGGCCAAGGATATGATAGTGCCAGTAATATGAGAGGTGAGTTCAATGGTTTGCAATCATTAATCTTGAGAGAAAATAGTTCAGCTTATTATGTTCATTGTTTTGCCAACTAACTTCAACTAGTACTTGTGGCTATTGTGAGAAAGCATAAAGGGGTTAGTGAATTTTTTACTATGGTTTCCATGTTATTGAATGTGGTGGGTGGATCATCCAAGAGAAGGGACTTGGTTATAGATATTAATCTTAAAGAAATGAGTAAGGCATTAGGGTGTGGACAGCTTCAAACTGGGACAGGTTTGAATCAAGAGCAAAGTCTTCAAAGGCCTGGAGATACTCAACGGAGTTTCCATTATAAATCTCTCAAAAGTTTGGTTGACATGTTTCCTACAATAGTCAAGGTACTAGAAATTGTTGAAAATGATAAAAAGGATTGGAAAACTAGAGACTAGGCATCAAATCTTCTAAAGTACTTCCAGTCTTTTGATTTTGTCTTCTATTTGCATCTCATGTTGAATACATTAGGAATCACAAACATCTTGTCATGAGCTCTTCAAAGGAAGGATCAAGACATAGTGAATGCTATTAAATGTGTGAAAGCAACTAGGTTGCAATTGGATGAGCTTAGGAGTGAAAAGTGGGAGAGTCTATTAGATGATGTCTATGGATTTTGTGATAAGAATGATATTTTCAAATTGGGAATGGAAGAAGAATATATTGATCCCCAAAAGAAGAGGAAGAAAACTGGAATTACAAACAAACACTACTATCAGGTTGATTGTTTTAATGATGTTATTGATTGGCTACTTCAAGAGCTTGACAGTCGCTTCAATGAGACAAGCTCTCAATTACTTGTTTGCTCAGCTGCCTTTAGTCCAAGAGACTCATTTCATGATTTCGATTTGGAAAAATTGAAGAGCCTAGCAAAGCTTTATCCACTTGACTTTGATAGTGGGGATTTGAGGGACCTTAGCCACCAGCTTGGCCTTTACATATATGATGTGAGAGATGATGACAGGTTTTCCAATATACAAACACTTGCTGAGCTTTCTCAAAAAATGGAGACTAGAAAGCATGATCGTTATCCAATGGTTTATCGACTTTTGAAGCTTGTACTAGTGTTGCCCGTTGTTATCGCTTACTAGCTTGAAAGGTGTTTCTCGGCCATGAAGATTGTGAAAACACATTTGCGCAATTGCATTGGTGATGAATATATGAGCAATAGCCTTATTTGCTATGTGGAAAAAGAAGAGATGATGAAAGTCACCAATGAGGCAGTGGTTCGTTGTTTCATGAAAATGAAAGAATGTAGATTTGATATTGAAGATTAAAGGTAACGTATCAGATTTAATTATTTTTGGATCATTATTTATAAAAAAAATGAAAGCTGAGTCATAATTCGTTCGTTCACTTTTTTAGGTGGATCAATCACAGAAGATGTTAAAGACTCGAAGTCAAATTATGTATTTTGTCTATGTTTATGTTCTTTTTCCCATCCAAACGTTCTTCATTAGGTAAATGTTTTTCATCACTTCTTTATGCTCGCATCCCCCTCTATTTCTCTCTAGCTTCGCCACTGAACCCAGCGGACGGGAGTTGGGACCCGTTGAAGTTGTTGTAGGCGAGGTTGAGATACTCGAGGGAGGTCAAGTTGAAGAGTGCAGGGTCGAGAGAGCCGCTCTCCAACCTACGCTCACTCAGGTCCAAGGAAGTGATGCGGCCATTGCCGTCGCCACAGCGGATGCCTTGCCAGCGGCAGCAGTTCGTGCCGGCCCTCCACGAACGAAAGGTGGCGGTGGACTCGGTGGTGGTGGAGGAGGACCGCTTGAGCTGAAGTAGCGCCGACACCTGGTTGGGCAGGCATGGAACTGGCGGCGCGCGTGGTACGGCGGCGTAGCTGCTGCTGCCGTTGGTGTATGCGCCTGCAGCTGAAGGGGGAGTAAGCGAACACACGAGTTGGATCTGCAGCATCATCAGCAGCAGCAGCAGTACTGGAGTTTCTATATGGAGGGAGATTTCTACCGTGCCCTCGACCGTTTATATACACACACAATGGCGCAACAGCTGGCTTATCGATCATGCATACGCCTACACCGGGACGGGATTGTTTTCCATGGATGATGACCATGTTTATGCTCGCCGTTGTCATGGGCCATGCAGCTTGGCCAATCGACCTTCCGGTTATACAAGTCAAGGCACTGCAGCCAATAATGGAAATCTTTCGATCGTGCGTACGGGACGGTTTCATGCAGTGGCGAATATCAAGTCTGTAGCTAGCTTCAGTCAACAGATGCACTAAGTAATACTAGTAGACAGTCCATGAAAGTGATAAGAGTAACGCGTATATATAGCACCGTACGCGTGTTGGACCGTAGCTAAGCTAGTGCCAATTAAGATATATACCTTCAGGGCATGCTGCATGCATTACTATTAATTTATTCCCTTGGTGTTTAGCATGCATTTACGTCTGCGGTATATGTTATCGCAGGATTGAAAAGATGACATGTTAACGCATGGGAAATTTGTCCGTTAGAAAAAAAGATGAAATTGTGCACTGCATGCAGTCATCTCAAATCTCAGCAAGTTGCGATTCTAGAAACGGTGGACAGTTTCAATTCGTCGGTGTTCCATCTACCCCCATCCACCGGTCAGTCAAGCTCCAGATAATTTCAGACCCTCAAATACAAATATTTAAAGTCTTCCTGTGATCTCTCGAGGGAAGTGTTAGATTTCCTAGCGTGTAAATTGTATGTTTGATAAAATTAGCCTTCTATCAGTGTTCCATGTATCACCATCCACATTTACCTTGAATAGAGGTCTGCATATGGCCTATCCCAGCAAGTAGCGATTATAGATACAGTGCAACGGTGGACAGTTTCGTCGGTGTTCCATCTATCCCCATCCACCGGTCAGTCAAGCTCCTGATAATTTCAGACCCTCAAAACACCTTAGTTCCTTCATGAACCTAGTTCCGGTCACGTCATCGACCACGTTCGCCCTCGAGAAACACGTGCACATGAATAAACAAAAATGAGTCCGAGCACAAGTCCACGACTTACTCAAGGTTAATCCATGCAACCACTCACACGAGTGCATTGCACCAAGCAAAATCCATCATGCTATCACCAGCATAATCAAATGATCATCTCAACAGCATATGCACAAGCACCATACATGCCATAACTAAAACCACTTTGCAATGCCAATTTCAGCAATCCGCCAATTTTTCATCACATGATTTCACATAAACTTGTTCAGTTAATTACGGCAAGGAGGAATCTGCAAGGCATTTATTGGTGTTAAGGTCATTGGCTGCTTCTTTGGGAGCACTACCAGAGAAATACACATCAGTGGCAGTTCATAACTGTCATTAGGGGCGGTGTAACGACCCCCATTTTTACACAGAATGCAAAAATGGAAATCTAATGTGCTTGTAGTACTAGTCTCTGGATCAGTAGCTAGTACGCACATTTATAACAATTGGAATCACAACCATACATCATATTATTAAAGCGAAAACTAATATACGTCATATTATTAAAGCTGGGGCTTGATGGTTCTTATGGTAATTTACCCAATTCCCGACAGGAGGCTACTACAGTTAATTTGCATAAAACGAAATTGAATTTGTAAATCAAGTTATTTACAAACAGAATTTGTAAGAGCAAATTTGATTGATACGAAATAAGTAAAGTATAAGTAATACTCACAGTCCTCTATGACGTGAGTGACGAATAATTCAAATCCTGAAATCCATTAACGTCAGCCCTTTGACATAAAGCAACAGTTGCAAAACCAGTTCAAACCAAAACCTATTTTCAGAAAATACCAAAGTCTAGTATTGGAATGACTTCACCAAGTGCCCATGACCGCGGGTGCGGCTAATCGATTAGATTTATACTCCGCAGAGGTGTACAACTTTACCCACAAGTCATGGCCTTTTCATTTTGCCGCATGTTTCACGCCCCCTTTGGCGTGTGGCCAGAATGTTCATGACGAAAATATTTACATTACCTAGGTTAACTTCGCACCAGCCCAGGACGTTAACCCATACTATGGTAAGAGAACTCAGAGCATAGAAATGATGGAACTCTCCCATAGCATGGCGTACACCATTGCATTGGTAAGTAGAAATCCCTACAAGCAGACCTAGAAAGGAATGACTGTACTAGCTCCCGCCTTCCATAAATGCAAAGTTAAACTAGGTAACTTAATTGGTTTAAGGCTGCCCCATCCCAACACTTGTGGTTTGCATGGATTTTTTGGATCAATAGCGTCCCATTGCTCGGTCCTTAATCTGACACGGGCGATACTTCACCCTACACTACGTGCAATTCCCTTTTTATATCCGGCTATTGCCAATAATCACCCGTGTCAAAACCATAGTTTTATTTTGAGTTTTTAATCAAAATCCCAGCAACCAACAGTGTCATTTCCAACGTGAAACAATTTTGATCTGATCATCTACATTGTTGAATCTAAAACATGGCTAAGCATGGATAGTATGTAAGCGCATATACCCATGATGACATTAAGTAATGCCTATCCTTAATCTATAGTTATCAAGGTTCACATGTCCATGATTATCAAATAAGGTTCATGTGACAACAGGTATAACTACCAGTACCACAAAATAGCAAATTTACAGAAAATAAACGCATGCATAAATTAGTTTAGTAAAACAAAAGAAAATTATATACTGGGATCAATATGATCAAAGGGGTGCTTGCCTTGCTTAATCCTTGTTTACGATGAAGACGGAATCGAAGATGACGAAGGCGACGACAGAATCAATAATGTCGGGTTCTACACGTCGATATCGAATAAAAGCAATAAAAAGCAAATAACAAACTTCAATAAGGACAAAAGAGGATAGACAGAGAACCAATTAAAGACTCACTGAAGAAAACAGGAATGATATAGGGTTTGGATTATATGATTTCAAGTTCTTATGCTTTAGATTGATTAAGCATTCATATTGATATTAGCTCTTAGGTTGAACGACGAATGATTCCTTAAACAAATCATCTACTCTTGCTTTACGAATTCAAGAAGTTAAAATAATGAACGTTTATATTTATAATTTTGGATTCAAGATGCAAAAATTATTTAGATTAATAGAATTAGAACAGCAACCACTTTGTTGAGTATTATGCATGATTAGTGCTTATTCCTTAATTGATCTTGCATACACTTTGGTTTTGAATGCTAGATCTGCTAACATAGGTTCTGGGTATATATATATATATATATCTGTGGTTTTTAAGAAGGTTATGATGATACAAATAACTTAACTACAGATTTCTTCATTATAACCGAGTGCGTTTATTCAAATTATCACATTTAGAAATCATAATACCTTAGGTTATTCTGCTAACAGGATTTATATTTAAAGCATGACGAAATAAGATTATTTCTTCATATTATGGGAGTCTATAGTTTGAATGGTGCTACTAAACAAGTTTCATAAATTTTAGCATTTAGACGAGACAATATATTCGTTGCTGAAAAAGCTTATATGGCATTATAAAGATCACGCTATATCGATTCGGCGAGAAAGTGAAGTGCACGGTTAACACTTAAGGGTTTTGAATTAGCTAGATTTAGTTGAAAAGCAAGTTATAAATAAAATATTTTTCTAGAATATGGTAGTTCATATACCGAATAGTGTTTCTACACTGATATTTCTAAAATTTACATTTAGATGAGAAGCTTTATGAGTTGTCAAAAAGGCTTAAGTTGTTTAGTTTCCTGCACGACTAATTCACGAAGGGTGTTTGCAGAAGCAGTATTTATATACAGAGTAAGGTCTAAATAAAATATTTTTCTAGATTATAGTAGTACATATTACAAAGAGTGTTTTTGAGCCAATCCTACAAACTTTTGTATTTAGCCTAGATATTTTATGGGCTATGAAAATGCTTAAGTGTTTCTAAAATTTAGCTATAAAGGTTCAGTTTCCGATTTATGTTGCAACTACACTATGCATGATCCTTTATTCATTTTTTAGGTATTAGTAGGGTACAACCCTAGAAAATGTTTTAAATTTAGTTTTGCATTATTTTGACTTTAATCACGATGGATTATATATTTATTTATTGTTGTTAAATTGTATTTCCTTTTTGTTAGAAGGACCCCAACTAAGTTTGATTCTAAGTATTTTTACATGGATAAGCCTCTACTGATTTCAGGAACTTTTAGAAAATATTTTATGATCTTATGAGCTATTATGTTTCTATTTTTAGTAATGGCCACATTAGGGTTTTTTTCAAATGATTACAAAGCAAGAAATTTAAACATAGCTCAAAAATTAAATATTTTTGTATATTTGAAAATATCAGGTTAGATTCACATATAAGAATTTATTTTATCATTTTATGGTTTATGGTATATATAGTTTTTATTTAAAGTCCATAATAGTGTTTGTTTCATTTTTAATTTTAATAATTGTTCTATGACTCAAAAATTATATATTTTTATATATTTGAATTCATGCTGGTCTATTAATCATATAAAAATTTGTTATATTATTTTGAGATTTATTGTGCACAGATTTAATATAGAGACCATAATAGGGTTATTAACAAAATTTAATTCAAATAATTTTTATGAAGTTAAAAAATTAAATGTTCTTGTATGTTCTGAAATTACTTGATTTTATATGATTTTATAAATTTATTTCATCTTATTTGGAGTTGTAATGCAAAAGTTACAAGTAATTGAATTATTTCGGGTATGCAAAATTCTGGGAAAATCAGAAAATACGCCTTCACAGATTAGAAAGTGCCTTTCATCTTTTGAATTGGAGCTTCTCACGTGGCTAACAGTAGGGGCCCGACTGCACTGACTACGTGAGAGGTGCAGAGACTTAAGAGACTGACTTGCGGGTCCCTCATGGCATACGCACAGAACAGAGGAGGCGGAACCGAAGTTCGCCGGCGGCGATTCACAGCTGGAGGCGATGAATCGGTAGCACGTAGAGCTTCTACGCATCACGGCGATCCTAGGGGACCAGCTTTTGTGGCTCAGAATTGGCTGAAAGTATGACGCCACCGATGAGGTACTTGCGGCCACCATTAACGCCAAGCAAAAGCTCGGGTCCATGAGTGTTCATTAGCAAAAATGGAAGAATGAGCACCAGGGAGGCTAAGGGGTTTCACTTTACCCTTTTATTTTGTCGGAGGTTCACTGTGATGTCCTACCACCGAATGCCGTCTCTAGAGAAGATGAACAGCGATGGGGCAATTTACCTGAGAGCGAAAACTGGATCAAAGTGAGGATAAATGATCGTCAGGTACCAAGAATGTTCGCAGTCAAAGGAATTGATTGATTGATTACCGTAGCGGTGGAATTGATCTCCGGCCTCTGAGCTCAAGTATTACTGGCAATGGCGGCTCCTAGTGAAAACGATGGCTTCGGCTCAGAAGAGGTTCAAAGGAGCGGAGAAGGATCTCATTTGTGACACTTAATGTAGTATTTATAGGCGCCAAGGTTTGACTTACAGTGTTTGAACGCGAGGAGGAGTTGCGGCTCGGTTCTGTGTGGCGCGGCGGAGCTGGAGCGGCACTTAATGGCGACGGTATGGCTCAGGGTATGGTGCGGGAGAATCGAGGTTCAACATGGCATCTTGGCGGGCGTGGGGCGGTGCGGCTAGTACCGGGAGTTGGTGGGGAAGACGCAAGAAGCACAGAGAGAAATGGAGGGGATGAACTCCAATTCGGCTCGGGCAACAGGGAGGAAGATGGAAGCGAAGCCAGAGGCTGACCCGTCGGTCCGGGACCACTGTCAGTGAGAGCGAGGCTCCAGCCCCTTTGCGTCAGCAGCTGGGCCAGAACAGACCGACGGGCCCACTTGTCGGCAAAGGTGGAGGATTAGGATATTTTGGCTAGGCGATCCTTGACTGAGTTTGCATTAATTTGGCTGTCATTCACCGCCCAAAATTTTCAAATATTTTTTACTAGAGTCTCCAACTAATTTAATATCTCCAAAAAAAGTTTTGGGTCAAAAATTTCTACAGGGAATTAATTAAAATTCTGACATTAATGATTGCTCAGAATTCTTAATTCGGTTTTTATTTAATTGAGTGTACAAATTACACAATTTATTTTTGAGAATTTTTATAAGGGTTATAATTAATATAAGGATGCTCTCATAAAAAATTTCAAGTTTATATCTTTCTTGGTTATTTAATTAAAATTATGGCACTCTGTTTTACAGATTTTTTTTGTTTTTGTTTTTGAATTTTTATCAGCCCTATATAACAGGATAAATTCCTGATATTATTACTGGGAGTAGTTAATACATTGGGGATACTAAGGTAATTTTATCTGGTCGAGATAAAGTCTACAGATTTTACATTAAATCCGACCTTGCAATGTTTTTAGTCAAAGCAATTGTCTTTTCAATAATTAAGTCTCCTTCTTGTTCATAAAAAATTTATTTTTGGGTAGAAATGATTTTCCTGCAGGCATAGGGTTTAGATGGTAATTTTTCCAAATTTTTACTTTTACCATTTTACCTTTTTCCCATTTCTTACTTTCATTCCTCTTTTATTTGATTATTCTCACAACACAGAAATCCAAATAAAAATCAATAATACCAAAAAAACTCAGAATTAATCATACTCAAATTAAAAATATTTATTTTTATTTTACTGGAATTTTCAGGATGTTACAGACGGTTTTCGAACCGCCATCGATAATCGAGGATTATCACGATGGCGGTTGAATCGTCACTAATAATATTATCAGTGGCGATTTTTATTAAAATCGTCACTGATAATATTATCATTGGCGGTTCTAGCCAAAAAAAGGTCATTTAGGGCCTCAAAACGGTCTCCGAAGTTTTGAATCTGTTTCGGTCATTCTTTTCGATTATTGCAAATGGAATATTAGTTTTAATTATTTCAAATATAATATTATTTAATTTTAATTCTTTTAAATTAGAAGGCAGGAGGGATAAATAGCAATATTTAAATTTTTCTATTTTTTATTATTTGTGGCGATTTCAAATTAAAATCGTCACTAATAATATTATCCGTGGTGGTTTTAACCAAAAACCGCCACAGATGCTCACATTATCAGTATCAATTTTTAGCTAAAACTAGCACCGATACTCACATTATCAGTGGCGGTTTTAGCCAAAAACTGCCACAAATGCTCACATTATCAGTGACGGTTTTTGACTAAAACCGCCACAGATGTATTTGTGGTGGTTCCAAAGAAAAACCGCCACTGATAATACATTATTTGTGATGGTTCCAAATAAAAACCGTCACAAATAGTCTTCCCACTATTTTTAAAAAAAAACCGCCACTGATAATGCTATTTGTGATGGTTCCAGAAAAACAGCCACAAATAGAGTGTCACCTATGTGCTGTTTTGTGGTAGTGGAGGAGACTGTTTTTTCAACTTTATCTTTATGTCTCATCTTTTGAGTTAAACGTAACTTTTCCTTTGCCAATAGATCTCTTAATTATGTAGGGAAATTTACAACTGTAGCGCCATACACAGAATCATTAGTCGGTGCTTGTGAAAATCTATGTCTGTTTCCTAGTAACACTTTATTACAGGATGCTGGCTCCTGCCCCTTCTTTCAAAAAAAAAAATATTACAGGATGCTGGTGTACTTGTAGTGTGTAAACATCAGCTTAATCTAATTCATACTTGGCATTGCACAGCAAGCTCGGATCAATTTTGCCACTGTCAGGGGTGCCTTGGCAAGTACACACCACTCAAAGATTAAGAAAACCCACGGTTGGCAATGTTTGAGAGACGACTTCCTTGCTTTGGTTTTGGAATAGGATGGTCCTCGTAAGAATCCTTTACCGACCGCATCAACTTCAGTTCAAATTTCAAAATTCTGCATCTGGCAATATCAAACATCTTTCTTTTGCAGATTTCATTTAGGTTTCTTATGTCCATTGATTTGGTACTCTGCGGCGACTCTTTACTGCTGCAAGTACTACAATAGGGATCCCCGAGAGCGCCTGAGTCTTGCAGCCTCTGCTGTCGTGGTTAGTCTTCCTTTCACGATAAACCCTGGACATGTTACTATAATTACTTAAGCTTGTGAACAATTAGTAGAGACAGTAGTATAATAGATAAGCCATACCTAGCTACATGAAGCAAAAGTGTTCTCCTGTAGAAAGTCAATTGTTCATGTCATGTCTGTAAAAATCACACTCCCTGGCAGCAGATGTGTCAGATAGTTTGTTGTAGTGAAGCTGGGCCATAAGCCCCTTTGCTTACTCCTGTTTTATCTGAAGGCCCATATATGTCGGATAGGAGCCTCATCTGTAGGTTGTGTTTGGCTGTTTGCGTATCGTTGTGTAGATTATGCACAGAAATTCCAAAGCTAGATAATTAAACAGTAGATACGCTGGCTACTCTAGGCAGCTCTTTGCACTCTGTTCTGACAAACTTGCTTGAATAGGTCGGTTGCTGTGAGTTCTCTTCCTAACTCATGTTTCGATATGTTTGGTACGTGCAGGTAGTCATCTTCACAATCTTGACTGTTATTACCCTCTCCATGATGCTGATAATCTGTGCATACAAGTGATTTTTGAAGTAGGGACAACAGGGTGGGAGGATCCTCAATTGGTAGTAGGGGCAGAGCTGGGCCTCGGGCCAGTGGGGCCTGGACCTGAGGCCTAGCCCAAATAACAGTAGACAAATATTGTTCATTTTCTATTGGGCCCGAGGCCTAGCACTTTACTCCCTAGTCCGGCCTAGGCGCCCAGCCGCCCAAGCTTGCTTGACCCAGCGTCCCGGCGAGGCTAGAGAAATGCCCGTTCCCGTGGTCATGACGCCACTGCCGCCGTTCCCGTGGTCCCCGAGCCGAGGTCACGCTGCCGCCGACCACCGCTCCTGCTCGCCTGCCGGCTGTCACCCTCGGCCCGTCCACCGGCCGCCGCTCCCTCCTTGGCCCCGCAAATCCCGAACTTTGAAGCAGTGAAGATCTCCCATGACCGCCACCCCCACCCATAGCCCGGCCCGACGCCCGTTGATCGCCGCCCCCTACCTCGGCCGAGAAGAAAAGAAGAGCAGGGACAAGATGCCTTGGCCGGACTTCGGAGGTGCAAGCACTGCCAGAGATATTTTACAACAAGTTGGAGGCCCACAAGTACATCACCTCCTCGCATATCATCGAAATCCAGGCAAGCTACCAGCCACCTCAGTCTTGCATTAGATTTGAGCTTTGCCAATTCGCGGTGCTGATGTAATTCTTTCTATAGTTCTACCTGTGATGTTTGATCACCTTTAAGGCGAGGATTTCCAAGAGGGCGCTGGAGTTGCTTGCTCTCCTCGACGATGGCGTCCTCAAGCTGCTTCTGGACATCAGTCAGCTTCCTCTTCCACCTCCAATATCTTTGCTTCATGTTATCTGGCTTAGGATATGACACTCCAAAACTATGTTGCTCCGACAAACATACGATTTTTTGGGAGAATTAGTGGCTTACAATGCTAGTTTGTTTGCTATGAGTCGGCAGGGTGCAGTTCTGGACTTAGCGGTGAGACATTGAGGAGCATGGCCACCACTGGATTGGCTATGATATTTCACAGTCGATGCTTGGTGAGGAACTGCTAATTCCTAATACTACGGTTGAGTTATATGTGTTTATTGTTAGAAAACATCCTTGTGGTAACAATAATATTGCACATGATAATGTGTCCTGGTGGGTACGACTCTCGGCGGCGGCTTCCTCCATGCAGGCAGAAGGGCTTTGATGGGGCGGTCGCGTTTACCCTATAGAACATTTGGAAAGAGAGAAATTATAGGATTTTCAACAACTCCTACCGCACGGTGCAACAGGTGGTCGGCGCTATCTCTTAGGACATCGACAATCGCCAAGTTGCTTTCGGGGTGTTGTAGTGTTTTTGTAACCGGTTGTCTCTAGTTGTTCTAGGTCGGCTCTCCGGGTTTCAATCGGGGAGATCCATTCCGTCCTTGTACGTTGTTGTTCTTTCTTTCTCTGTTTTCCCCCACTCCCCTTCTCGAAAATTGTTCGGTGTTTCTTTCCCTCTTAATGCATTGGGCAGAGCTCCTGCCTCTCGTTTCAAAAAAAAAAGAATCAGTCCAAATCAAAACCCTGAAAGTAAATGGGACTTTAGATCTTTCTAGAGTGAAAAGAAAAGGAGAATGAATCCAAATTACCTGAACATTGTAGAACTGTCTTCTCCCGTAATCCTATGATTGCTGAATGGAGTTTTTTATATACATGCCAAATTTTATGAATTATGAATTTTATCATGTTTGTTATTGGCGCTTGTGTTATTAGTTGCTATTGCGATCTTCTGGAAAGGAATGTTTTTTTCATCACCTCTAAAGGTCCATTGTTTGCTTGATTAGAAGATGCAGCAAGGGAATAATTATGTAGCAGGCTTGATTTCACATTTCGATTTCATATGTCATATTCTTCCATCGAAATAGTTCTTTGGATCGTTTTTGATGTCTCAGAACATGAGCTTACTGATCCTGGTGATGCTTTTCTCTTGTGCACTTGAGAGTATATATGAAATTCATGATATGGCTGCAAATATGCACTCCTCATTTTTTTAACCAATAGTTTATTGGCAGGATTTTAGTTACTCCTATGTTTGTCACATTGTGGTTGTATTTCAAATTGGGTTTAATTGATTGGACTCAATTTGGTTTGAATGCTTTGAAGGTTACAAGATTTTTACAGCATTTTCAAAATATGATGTTACATTCTTGTTTTACAATTTTCATCAATAATTAACTTGTAATTTTGTGTCCCTAATTTACATATACAACTTCATTTTTGCAGGTTTAGGTTCTTGTACTATTGTTGATGACGATATGATTTGACTCAGATGCTCCAAATCTTCATTGGTTAGGTATTAATTTTTGTACTGCTCTACTACGTTATGTTGTTTTTGACATGTTTTATCTATTTTGTTATATCATTAAGCATGAAGTTCAAATTTATTTTTAATTTTGTATTTATGTTATGTTTTTGTTGTACCTCAGTGTGGGTAGTATTTGGCGTTAGTTATTGCATTTAGTTTTTGGCCTGAGGCTTGACATAATCCTGGCTCCACCACTGATTGGTAGATGAGTCATTCAGAAGGAACTTGCAATGTTAGTGGTAGCAGATCTTTCTAATCCATCATGCATCACATGTACAAGTTCCTGATCGAAACGTTATCTTGCTGTTGTTCACTATTATACTCTAGCACTAACTCTGAGCTCAGCGTATTTTTTTACAAGCAGTCAAAGACCATTTTTACTCACCAGCTGTATCGTGTGGCAATTTTCGCATGTTGCAGCATGGTGGTAGTACCATGGAAAATAATGCTTTAGATTTTATAATCTTATAATCTCTAGGATCACCACTGTTACGACCCGCATAATTAGCTCAGATTAATGATAGTAGCATCACCATTACTCTGAGGCAATTACACGAGTCTCGACATACTAAGAGCATCTCCAAGAGGAGCCCTAAATAGGTTGCTAATTGTAATTATAGGGCTTTGATGGAAAAAAAGCACTCCAACAGAGGTTGTATTTTGAGAAAAATTATCAAAATAGGTTTAGGACTCGGAGCCCTGTTGCTATATTTAGCAACTCTCCTCTCCGGCCCTAATGAAGGGATGAATGAAGGATTGGAGATTTAGGGTCTAATTGCTGGAGTCAATAGCTATTTTGGGTCCTAATTTTTTTAGTTTAGGCCCTATTTTGAGGTATAAGACTCTATTTTAAGGCTTGACTATTGGAGATGCTCTAACTAATCAAAACATCGAGCGCACCAGACGTTTTAACAGTGAATACACCGTATTCAGAGTGTTGCAGTAGAAACAATAATTAGAGGTTGAAATAAAAACTTATTATATTCTATTGCTACGCAGGTTACATGTTTAGCGTATTAATTTTTCAAACTTTTTATCACAGTTGTATTTGAACTGAGTATGCTACTGTACAATTTTCAAGTCAAAATATGGTTCCATTATTTTATAAAAATTCTGACATGGCAATTTCCATATTTTTTAAGTTTCTACTTTTTAAATTTCAAAAGTCTTAAACCACATTATTAATTTATAGTATTTTACCAAAGGTATATATTGAATTAAGGGTTTCATGATAATTTTACAGCTCCAGATAAGTTCTATAACTATTATATAAATTCGACAATGCATTATTTAGAATTAAAAGTTGTCTCTTTAATTTATCTCTTCATTATTCTATGTATAAAATTTCATTTATGGGCTAAAATGGCTTACTTGCATGCTCAAGGTTCTCATTTCAATTTTCTAACTTTTTAAATTTTATCTTTTTGTCTTTTTCTCTTTTTCATTCCCCATTGCTCTTTTATTGGATTTTTCTCATAACACAAAAATTCAAATAAAGCAAACAATATTAAAAATCTAGAAATATTCATAATAAAATTTAAATATTATATTTTTACTGTTCTAAAATTTTTGGGCTATTACAAAATCCATTCAAAGAAAAATAGGGTTTTATTAGGAAAACATGGGTTTTCGATTTTAATTATTCAAATTGCTACTAGCACTCATATATGAGGCAGACCTAGCTTCCGTAGCCTCCAATCCAAGAGACAGGTATGAATTCATGATTTTACCCTACTTAGATCTATACCACTTTACCTATAGTGAATCCAATCTCAGTTGAGAACTCAGAACGTTTATCGCTAATCAGGTATTAGATCTCCAAACCTGGTACCACTGCCAGTTGTGCTCTGACTAACAATGGTGGCACATCAACCCAGGCATTCAAATATAGTGCCAAAAGAAATCAACTGCAGCTGATGTTTGTGTCTTTCATTGTATCTTTTTGTATACTTAGCTTCACACCCCTAGATATCTATTATACCCGATGTGGAGATCATAACACCGTTATAGGACAACCTTTTTTTATCATTTTCCACACACTATAGTTGATACAAAATGATACAACTCATTGTTCAAGTGTAGTTTGTTCAATCTTATGTTTTAACCATATGTAGATGAAATCAAGGGCAATGCTAATCATCTATGGCACCCTCTGCTCACCATACATATATGGATGCAAATTAAATATTGTCCCAATAGTCATCATCAACACCACATATCCATAACAAATTACTGTTGCAGCAACTCATCACCAAAATCATCCTTCCAACTGCATCCGATTTATGGTTTTCTTAAATATGTTTTTCCATGTATAAGTGATACCAAATATAAGTAAATATGATTGATAAAAATATTAAAATGATCATAGATTGCTTGACTGGATTTTGGTACAAATATTCATCCTCACCCGATGGTTGTTGCAGATCACCGGTTTCATTGATTCATGAAATTATCAATAATATATTTTAGTAGGTTTTTTCATATTTTACGGTGTCCAACTGTTTTTAATATTTTATTATCTACTATAATTATAGTTCTTTTAAATTTTTTGTTATTTTTACATTTTTAGGTTTTATCTGATGCTTATTTGATTGTATTGATCCATCTCTTAGATTTTTATTGAGTTTATTCAATACGGACGAATTCCAAATTTCAGGTGAGAATTTCCTCCCCCTAATTCTTTTCTCTTCTTTCCTTTTCTTCTCCTTTTCTTTTCTCTTTTCTTAACTTCCTCCTTTTTCCTTTTCTCCTCTCCTTTTTTCTTTCTATTTTTTCCTCTCTTTCTTTTCCCCTCCACCCGGCTGCCTTTTCCTCTTCCTCCTTTCTTTTCTTTTCCCCATTTCTTCTCTCTCTTCCTTCTCTTGCACCTATGCTCTCCCCACTGGCGCCTCTCCCTACGGGCCATGCCCTAGCGCCGGCCTCCTCCTCTCAGCCTCACTGTGCACCCTCGCTAGAGCCACGCGCTCGGCCCACTTCCGCATGACCCCGCGCCATGCCTTGGGCTGCTCCCACATCGCCAGCGGCTCCTCTTCGGCCGGTCTCCCCCTTCTCTGCCGCTCTTGACCGCCTCCCCGGCCTAGGTCTTCGCTTAAGCGAGGCCTAGTACCACCACTACCTTGTTGTCGTGCCCCCTTCCTGGTCCGCCTCTTCGCCCGGTTGTCACCTGCCTCGACCTGCTCTTGGCTAGGGCCTCGTGGCCTCGGCCATCCCAGGGTCTCCAGCCGTTAGGGCCTCCTCCTCCTTTGTGGCACTGTTGAGGCCGTCGCCTTGGCTCGGCCCTGCCACCCGACGGCTTAGCCACGTCGCCCTGTGACTTGACCTCCCTCCTCCGACCCGCTCCTCCCTTGGCTACGCACCTATGCCCCTCTGGCTCCCACCCGACCGACTCCCTGATCTAGCTAGGGTTTGGTAGACCTTAGCTTTTCTTCTCCGTTCTCCCCTATGCTTACTGGTGATTCTCATTATCGTGCTCTGTGTTGACGCATAAGTTACTTATATTTTCGATCTAGGGTTGATGATGATAATGGGTTTGATGCTTGGGTTTGGCGGTGCGGTGACGACACCCAATGGCTGCCCATACGTGGTGGAGTATGAGGGGGGTCGATGTGATGCCGCCCCTAGGCTATTCTACCCTTTGAGACTGCTAACTCTCACTGATGCCATAGATCAATACTGATTTTCTAATACTATACCTATGTTGATGCTACTGGCCATGGATGGGTTACTTGAGGTTTGGGGAATGAAATGGGGGCTTGGGGTTGTGATGCTAAGGATGAGGAAGATACTAGCGGGAGTCTTAGCCTTAATCTTTGGCCTGTTATTGGGGCTCCTAGCTCCTTGCTCCTTGGTGGTCTTGCTTAGGCTTGTGGTGCTTCCTAGTGGCTTGCTCCTAGAGCTTGGCCTCTTGGGGTCTTGCTCCTCATAATGGTAGCTTTTGCTTAGTGGCTTTGGTGCTTTAGTGGTTGCCTCTCTAGTTGTGTTGTTCTAGGAAGCTTTATGCTTGGTGGTGTTGGTCTCACTAGCTTTGGTTGGGAGGAACTGAATTTTGGGGGTTTCGGCTGGGAGGCTTGCTCTTATCCCTTTTTACGGTGCCTCATTTACTTTTTTACTATGGAGCTTTTACTTTTCTATCATGAGATATTTGTGCACTATTTGGGTATTGGTTAAGGGTACCCGATGAAACAGGTTTGTATGTGCCAGATGAAACCCTAAATTAGCGAGAGGTGCCGATTTGGTCCCAGACGAATCTGGTATCTCGATGACAATGTCAAACACTTATGGGTCTGACGACACTACAAGATTTTAATCTTCTGTATTTCTTGCCTTATGAATATACATACATGTACATATAATTACACTTTCAAGGGTCAAGGACAAACATCAATAGAAGCTTAGATTTTGGAATTCCTGAATATTCTTGTAATCTTTCTCTTTGGTGCAATTTTATTATCCATGTACATTGCAATTGCGACTATTGTATAACTAGTTAATAAATAAAGTTGATGATTGCCCTTTTTGTTGATTGCTTTAATTATATTTATTATCAATTGCGTTAATGATCTCATTCGCAATGGTTGAGATTCAGGGTTGTTCAACTATTTTCTGGCAGCCATCATAGCTTGATCCTATGACCTTGATTCTGCAACTCTGAGGCTACTAGAATCCCGATCTTAACAACCTTATGCACAAAATTTGTGCGAAAGGGCTACTTTCATGGGGTGCAATTGTGGAAACACAAGTTTGTAAACCCATTCACCTTATGCACAAAATTTCTACATTAAATTTGAAGTATAGAGTTACGTCTTATCCTGTCGTATCTCATAAAAGATCTTATGACCGATTATTCAGTACCGAACCTTTGCTTGCTTCATTTCCTCACATAATCAGCCTCTCTCAAATCATGCATATATATATGCGGGTCATAATTAACGCCTACGCACAAGACTTGCAAATTGCAATACATATCAGACTCAATGCAAAAAAAGAGACGTATTACAGTTGCATGAACGTACGTATATTGAGTTTATGCACACAGATCGAATCACTTTGATACCATTGTTCCAGTAATTGTCCATAAAAAATGGCATCAACAACAAAACAGACTTAGTTACTAAGATGGGGGATATTAAGAGTACTGACAAGTGATATTCATACAGAAACTTCTTGTTGTTTCCAAGAATACGTAGGATCTCTGCGTATGTATCATTTTATTGGTATGTAGGAAGAGATACAAACTCCGTTGTGAGCTGACGAAGATTACAAGCAACCTGCTAGAAACAAAAGCCTATTCTCCGGTAAATATACCACCAATAATCAAAGGAATGAAAAGAAATGACATTATAACAACTACAATAAATCTCCCAGGAACATGCAGCATAAAACTATTGGAACAGTCAGAAAATTTTTTGTTGGCCTTCGCAACTGCTCCAACCTTTTTTGTTTTTTCACTGCTATATATATACATGAATACATAACTGACTAGCTAACAAACTCTATCTGCTAACAACTAACTTAAACATATCAAAACTCTATCCTGACTTTAACGTAAACTTATCTCCATGCAAACTGTGTCAAGATTATCTCTAACAAAAACATCGTGTTCCAACTTCGAACACATAAGAGCTCTCACTTAAGATGTTTTACTAAAGCGGAGACCCCATCTCACTACAATTGCAATTGCAAACCCAAAACCAAATCCCAGTCCAGAAAAGAGGAATAGCATAATGTCTGCCGATTTCTTCTTCGAAGGATGCGTCACCGCATTCGCCGTTGTTGTGTTGCTGCATTCTTTTGGCAATGGAAACCCGCACAAACCACCGTTTCCCAGAAATGAACTATTGGAGAATGTCATGAAATGAGGTGATTCTGGTATGCTTCCTTCCAGCTTATTGTAGGATAGGTTCAATGTCGAAAGGAAGTCAAGAGATGTTAACTCCCATGGAATCTCTCCTGAAAGCTCGTTTGAGGATAGGTCCAAAGATTCCACTTGGCCCAAACGAGCGAGCTGAGATGGAATCGGTCCCATGAGGGAGTTGTGTGACATGTTGAGCACATTTAGCAAAACAAGTTCCCCGACAGCTTCAGGGATGCTACCCTGGAATGCATTATTCGAGACATCAATGAATACAAGGGTTCTTGATTTCTCAGAAATTTCCCTATTATGCCCTTTGTATGTGATTGCAACAGTACTGTGATATTGATATGTTCGTGCTGCATCTGCATGTGGCACATCGTGATCCATGACCAATGACGCATTTGAATCTCTTAATATCATTGACTTCAACTTCTTAAACCATTGCCCTTGGGGCATTGGACCAGAGAAATTGTTTGAGGATAGATCAACAATTGTTGCACTTGCAAATTCACAAGTGCTTTTCTCTTCTGCAAGAGACTGCGCAACCTGTCCAAAGAACTTGTTGGATTTCAGGACAAGGACTTGGAGTCTATGAAGAGTACTCAGCCAACAAGGAAAAGAGTCAGTAATTTGATTGTTTCCAACGTCAAGAACCTGCAAGTTTTTGCAAGCAACCAAAGATCTGGGCAATTGTCCTTCAATCCAGTTGTCACCAAAATTTAATACTTCAAATGAGCAGCCATCGTTGATGTTGTCTGGCAACGGCCCATGAAGTTGATTTCCTTTCAGGTTTAATCCTTGCAGTCCATTAGCATTCTCCATCAAACAGGAAGGGATTGATCCACTGAAGTTGTTGTAAGAGAGATCTAGGACTTGTATAGTTGTTTCACTACAAAAAGATCGTGGAATTTCTCCAGAGAAGTTGTTTCCACGGGCATTGAAAAGGGTAACATCACTAAGATGAGTAGTGAAATTAAAGGGTATAGTCGAGAACCTATTGTTTGAGTAGTCGAGCACCGTTGCAGAGCCTTGAGGTATAGGTATGGTTCCCTCAAACAAGTTGAGACTAAGATCAAGCACATCTATTTGAAAAGGAAGGAAAGGGCCATAGCCAACACTAGTAAAACTATTGTTAGATAGTCTCAAAAAGGAAATTCCATTCCAATTCTCCCATGCCCACTGTGGTATAGTCCCATGGATATAGTTATTTGAAAGGTCGAGCCACCCGATTTCATCTTGGTGCCTCAGGAAATTAGGAAATCTAGACAAGTTGCAACCTGATAAACCTAAGAGGTCTAATTTTGGGATGGGTACTAACGAAGACTTTTCTTCTCCATCTACCACATATAGATTATTATCAGAGATATCCAAGTAAAGGAGGTGTTGTAGTTTCCAGAAAGAGGCAAGTTCTATTGCGCCGAAGAAATTGTTTGAATAAAGCATGAGCAATTGCAACTGAGTTATGTTTGAGATCTGTGAAGGTATTTTTCCTGAAAAGCGGCAGTTACACAACATTAATTCTCTTAATTTTCTCAAATCGCCAACAAAAGAAGGCACTGATCCGGATAAACCACAATCAAAGAACCGGAGGGTCGTCAAAGAGGTTAGATTTGCAATCCATTGTGGTATGGATCCTACTGTTCCAAATCCGGCAATTTCTAAAAAGTTTAAGGATTTGAGCTTACCAACTGACGAGGGCAGCTCTCCGAAAAAGGCACTTGCACCTAGGCCTAGCTTCTTCAAAGATTTGAGATTAGAAATGGAGCTTGGTATTATGCCGGAGAAATTGGTTCTGCCAACAAGCAAATTCTCCAAACTACTACCAACTGAGAAATTTGGTAAGTAACCAGAGATTTCAAGGTTATTGTAAAGATCAACTGTGACTAATTTCTTGTGTTGAAAGATTATCGGAGAAACCCATCCTTCAAGCTGATTCTGTCTTAGTTGGAGAACACTCAATGTGGAGAAGTTTGTCAAGAATTCTGGAATCGGACCAGACAAATGATTGTAAGAATTCTGGAAGTGTTAGCCGCCGCAGCTCTCCCCAACCCTAGCCGCCACACCTCCTCCCCAACCCTAGCCGCCGCCGCACCTCCTCCCCACCCTTTCTCTGCCACGCCGCTGCCGGAGCGAGCTCGCGGAAGGCCCGTGCAGCTTCCGAGGAAGGCGGCGGCGGGGCCAATCTCGCCCTATGGACTCGATTGCCCAGATCCGCCAGATTCACCACCTCTCCCGACGGTGGTGGCCAACACGGCCTGGGCGATTGGTGGTGGGGGCTCCCTTCCCCCACCCTCTCCGGCGGGTGGAACTCCGGTGGCCTGACGGCCGGATCTTTGGTGCCCCTCACCGGATCCGTGCTCCCAGCCCCTGGATTTAGCTGTTTTTGGTGGGAGTCGGATGACGGTCGCTGCTTCTGGGTGCGGCGCCCCACCTATGCATCGGCTTGTTGGCCGGGCGATGGTCCTTCTCGATGGCGGCAATTGGGTGGCGGCGGCGGTGGCAGATCTAGGTGACTACTCTTCGCTTCAGAGTCTTCATCTCTTACTAGTGTTGTTCATACATTTCTTTTGATCTATGTCATCTTAGCATCGATTCGCGGATTCGCTTTCTTATGCGATACAACTCATTTTTTAGATGCACTCTATGGACTTGATGATCGTGTGCCTATTGGCTAGCTCGCGAATCTGTCATCGTAGAGTCGAACATCTAAAAATTGTTTGTCTGGCCTTGAGAAGGTGGCCGTTGCTATTGGCTAAGATTAAGTGGTATGGCAGCACTAGCTTGGAATGAGGGTGGTTGCAACACTGGGATCTCCGGTACTTCAACTTCAGGGAGAAATCCCTAGGTCTGACCTTAGTTGGTTGTGCCTGGCAATGGCCTTGTTGAAGGCATTGTTTTGTAGTCTGAGGATTTACTCTCCGAGGTGAAAACCTTTGGTCTGGCCTTCACTGGTTGGATCATGGCAATGGCGGTGCGTGTGCGTATCGAGTCTTTCTTGGAGGCGTTGTCATTGGAGAGCTTTTATCGTGGTCCAAGTGTTGCTATGATGATGGATAGCCTTGAAGACAATATTGTGTGATGTAGTTTGCCGCGACGGTTCCTTTGTCTTTTCTTGTGTGTGTGTGTTTGGCTGTGTACACCCTAGCTGTGTAGAGGCCGGGAGTCTTCTTAGTATAATTGTATCAACTTGATGTAATTTACTAAGATTAATAAAAACTTCCTTTATCAAAAAAAAATGATTGTAAGAAAGGTCAATAACAGCAAGAGAGTGCAGGCTAGAAAGTGAACCACAAATAGTACCAGAGAGCCAGCAATATGGTAAGCTAAGAACCCAAAGCTTAGGAGTAGACTTGGCGAGGGCATTGCACCAGCGCGCTCCATTGCTAGACAAGTTCATGAAGCCAAGGTAGAGCTCCCTTAGCTCGCTAAGGTTCGCGATTAAGGCATCAAAATTCGGCTCTATGAGCCGTGAATCAGCGCTAGAATCAGAGTTCACTTTGTAGCCGTCATAGAGCAAGTCAACGATCTCGAAACCGGTGGAGAGGTCAAGGGAGACCAAATTCGTCAGGTGGCGGATGCCGGTTGGAACCTGGCCTACGAAGCTAGAGCTGGAGAGGTTGAGATGGGTGAGCTCGGTGAGCCGCTCGAACCCAGCGGACGGGAGTTGGGACCCGTTGAAGTCGTTGTAGGCGAGGTTGAGATACTCGAGGGAGGTCAGGCTGAAGAGTGCAGGGTCGAGAGCGCCGCTCTTCAACCTACGCTCGCTCAGGTCCAGGGAGGTGACGTGGCCATTGCCGTCGCCGAAGCGGACGCCTTGCCAACGGCAGCAGTTCGTGCTGGCCCTCCACGACCGAAAGGTGGCGGTGGACTCGTTGGTGGTGGAGAAGGACCGCTTCAGCTGAAGCAACGCCGACGCCTGGTTGGGCAGGCATGGAACTGGCGGCGCGCGCGGTACGGCGGCGTAGCTGCTGCTGCCGTTGGTGTATGCGCCAGCAGCTAAACAGGGGATCTGCAGCATCATCATCAGCAGCAGCAGTACTGGATCGTGATGGGTCGTCATAATGGAAGACAACATGTACATATATATGTATTGTATTGGCAGCTAGCTCTGGGTTAACTCGTATTCCAGCTTGCGATGAGTGAGTTTCTATATGTAGGGAGATTTCTACCGCGCCCTCGATCGTTTATATACACACACAATGGCGCAACAGCTGGTTTGTCGACCGTGTACACCACGGTAAGACTTGAGCTATGTTACAGTACACTAAATTCAAAATAAACTGTTCATTTCTTTCGAACCAATAGATCAGATTAGCTAAAATTTATTTATACTTCCTCTGTTAGTAAAGTATAGCTGAAATACTCTTATGAAATCAATAACTAGATCTGATTTCTACTATCACTATATATACTATCAGTTTAATACACCGTAAAATTTCTCTGAGAATTTCATACACTAAGAAGAATTTAACCTCACATATATAAGATCCGGGACTAGATTATTTTTCATGGATGATGGCCATGTTTGTTGTCGCCGTTTTCACGGGCCATGCAGCTTGGCCAATCGATCGACTTTCCGGTTATAGTACAAGACTACAAGTCAAGGCATGCATGCAGCCAATAATGGAATCCTTCGATCGTTCGTACACGGCGGTTGTATTAATCCGGTAATTAGCTAAGCCTGCCCTGATATTATGTAGTGGTCGATATCAAAGTCTAAATATAGCTTCAGTCCACAGATGTACTACGCATGCAGTACTAGTAGACAATCCATGAAAGTGATAATAGTAACGTATGTTGACCGGTAGCTAAGCTATAGTGCCAATTAAGATACTTTCAGGCATGCTGCCAACATTACTCCATTGGTGTTTAGCACGCATTTGCGTCTACGGTATATGTTGAGATCACAGGAATGAAGATGACATATTAATTCATGGGATTTCTCGGTTAGAAAAAAAGATATGAAATTAAGCAGTGCATGCAGTCATCTCAAATCTCAGCCATATACTTTGAATCGAGGTATGCATATCTATCCCAGCAAGTAGCGATTCTAGAAACCACTGCAACGGTGGACAGTTTCGTCGGTGTTCCATCTATCCCCATCCACCGGTCAGTCAAGCTCCTGATAATTTCAGACCATCAAATACAAATACTTAAAGTCTTCCTGTGATCTCTCGAGGGAAGTGTTGGATTTCCTAGCGCCTAAATTGTATTTTTGATAAAATTAGCCTTCTATAAGTAGAAATTGTGATATTAGTCCCTTTTGCTGAGCTTGAAAGGTGCGGCAGGTGATATATATCCCTACTACATTGGGACGCTTAGAAGGAGGGCTACAGCATGGTACATATCGATCAAGTGAGTGCGGAAGCGGTTGGTGGAGTGCGGGAGGTGGTAGCCTACGGCAGCTCCCTGTAGAGCTACGGTAGTGCATGGCAAGAGAGCGACCCGGTTCTATAGTGCAAGGGGATTCCTTCTAAGTAACGGCGACTCACAAGGTTGTTGTTGGGACAACAGGATGGCACGCAATGACTTCAAGCACCCGCACCGCAGAAAATGATGGCCGATCGGGTAGATCACCCGCCAATTAGAGATGAAAACGGAACGGAAACGGTCGGTAAATAGTTGTTCCGTTTCTGTTTCCACATTTTTTGCCGGTAACGGAAACGAAATCGGAAACCTTGAAAACGGATACGGAAACGAATGATGACGGAAACGGATGTGGAACGGAACGGAACGGATACGAAAACGAAAATGAAAAATTCCACAAGAACGTAGTATATGATCACAATATACATGATCGCAAAAATAATGCAACTCGTTCCGGTTCAAAGGCGAATACAAAAACAATATTATGTTCACCGGTATCACTAGAAAGGTTTTTTTTCTCAAGTTTGTCAGTTGAAGGCTAGCTATTTGTCCTCCAGATCAAACCATCATGTCCTCCTCCATATCATTATCATCGACATCCTCTTACTCCTCCAACTATAAAGATGTAATGCTCTAAAATTTGCATATTATTGTTCAATGTTTATTTATGATTTTCTGAGATTTATCCTAGATTTTTTGGAGTTTATAAATGCTATTATGTTAGTTTTAGATTTACATAATTAATTTATTCATAAAAAATGAAGCTAAAATTATGATAGAAATAATTTTTCTAGGTTCAAAATGTTCCAAAGTATTTTTGAGAATTTTTTTGAAATTTTTGAACTCTATTTGATATTTTCTATAAAGCTATTTGTATTTCTGAAATTATTTTAATGCGAAAATAAATGTAAATTCACTATTCTCCTTTTTGGGCCAAGTGGGCCAAGTTTCCGACGGAATTTCCGATTTCACTTATGCGGAATTTCCAATTTCGATTCCGTTTCCGACGGAAATGGCTTTCCCGTTTCCGTTTCCGACAAAAAATTTCCGTTTCGTTTCCGCACCGACATTTTCCGCTTATGCTTCGAAAAAAGGCTTCGTTTCGTTTTTCTCCGAACGGTCGGAAATTCCGTTTCCGTTTTCATCCCTACTGCCATGCACGTTGAGCTCGGAACCTCCTTCCGAGCTGCAAGAGCTCAGCAGCGATGTGGGCCCCGTCGCCTACTATAGTCGGTTAGCCTGCTGCACCCTTGCTTGCTTTTTAAGCAATCCGACTGTAACAAGTGACACGTGTTATCTATTGGGTCTTCCACGCTCTGACATGGAACTAAAATTGAAATTTCCGTCACATGAACGTTATACGTTATTTTTACTTTAAAAAAAGTTGAGAAGGGGATTACAAAATAAAAAATTTGCATGAGTACATGCGATTCACCTCGGTAACCGAAGTTGAGGACTGCAACGGTCGCCTTAGGGTGCGTTTGGTTGGAGGACGAGGTTGGATGGGATATGGCCATCCAGGTCTGGATGGGATGGAGTCATCCAAGTAGCTGTTTGGTTGGATAGATGGGATGAGTCAGTTTTTTGTTGGTTGGATGGATGAGGATGGATGGGATGAGCCAGTTTTTTGTTTGGTTGGATAGATAGTGAGGGTGGACGGTTTGTTAATTCTAATAGAGAGAAAAATCTTTTTTAAAAGAAAAATCTTTTTTAAAATTTTGGAATGAAAGAAAAATAAACCGACTGTTGCTTTAAATGTTTTCTTTAAAAAAAACCGCAGCACAAAACAAAAAAAACTGCACCACAAAACAAAAAAAGATGAGTATTGCTACAGTATTCGCGCATACTGTTGACGCTACAGTAAATCGCAACTGCTCCGAATGAAACTCAATCAAATTAAGAGCTAACAAATATATAAACTCAAGCTGGATGCCTCCATCCGGCCAAATTCAAGGGATCGGTTGAGCCAGCATTTTCATGGAATATTCCCTTTTTTGAGATGATCCTATCCAACCTTGCCCTCCAACCAAACACATGGATGGGTAAAAAAGCAAGGATGGGATCATCCCATCCACCTTTGTCCTCCAACCAAACACTACCTTACTGCATGCATATGCCAAATCCGCATGCGTCAGCAGCGTCACAACTCACAGAAATGTCACAAAATTCATTTTCACAGTGAACAGTCTAATTTCTACAGGGTCTGAAAAAAGCTCCATCTTTATCTTGGCAAGCTTCTGATTGTCAATTTCCATTTCGGGCCTAGGGAGTATGGTTTTGGGCTACTAGCCTAAGGCTATTCCCAGTGCATTGTATCTTATCATAATATCCAAAGCTGTCATGTCATATAATATTATAGAAGATACAACTATCCTAATGCATGGTATTATAGATTATTTCTTAGTCCCCACAAGATAATTAAATGATAGATGTGTATGAGAGTATGAATTATGGGTCACTTAGATGATTCAAGTTTCAATGTCTATGATTTCGTGCCCAAGTGGTATCTTCCTCAAGATACAGCTTTCTTCTCTCCCTTCTTAACTCTCTTGCTACATCATCAAAAATACTTATGTGGCATACATTAAATGAGTATGATACCATGCACTGGGAATAGTCTAAGAACGCTGGCACGAAAGGACGGATCGAGTTGGGTTTGATCGGGTTTCTGCGGAGTGCAGAGATCATTTCTCTCGGGAAGCAAAAGTGTCTACGTTCCTTGAACCTCTGGGGCCTTCACTGTGCTACTAAGGATGTATTTAGGGGGTGTTTGGGACAGCTCCAGCTCCACCAAAATCTGTGGAGTTGGAGCTGTGGGTACATTAAGAGTGTTTAGGTATATCATTTTATTTACATTTTAGACTAAAATTATAAACTTAATTCACTTTATTTTAGCCTATAAGTTTCAGCTCTGAGCTGGAGCTGAGATCTGGAACTCTCCCAAATAGGACCTTAGAAAATACAAAATAAATAGTAAAAAAATTCAAAAAAATACGAAATTTTGTCTATAGCTACATTTCAACAAGATGAAGAAGATGAACGGTTCGGATCGAATATTTTTATCACGGATTTTGCAAAAGCTCTTGAGAGCACGAAAGGATCCGTGCTCTCGAGAGCACATTAGCAATTCTCTCTCTCTCTATATATATATGGCTTGGTCCGCTTATGTGGATATGACTTCGCATGCTCACATAGTTATAATGTCATACCGTAAGTCACATGCTTATACAGTTATAATGTCATACCGGTCGGGTACGAGCCAGTGCTCACTTGCACACTACCCCTAAAAGTTGGGCCTCAAATTTTTTTTGAAAGTTGACCAGAAGCTCTGACATTTACTATGAAAGAAAGAACAATATCTAAATTACAAACGTACACATACCAGCACACACTCATATACACACACCACACACGCGCTACATCCAACCCTCATGTCATGCGCACGTGTGTTGGGCCAAAGCCTTGAAGGCGGACGAGTAGGGATGCACGCCGGCGTCCCCACCAGCTGAGCTAGGCTCAGTTCGCGAGGGGCCTCAATTTTTTGCCAACCTTCTGTTACTAGTTAGTTTTGATGTTACTAGGAAGGTAAGCGCGGCGCACGCCGCGCGCGTGAGTGGAAAATGATTTCTTTTTTTTTGAGAAAAAACAGATCGAGATGTATTTTATATATTTTTTAGAGTCTTTCGTTTTTTTCTTGGAAAAATGGAACAAGATGTTTTTTTAAAATCATCGTAGGATCTTTATACTTTTTTTAAAACAACGCAAAAACAAACAAAGGCGTAGCTTATAAATCTTCGGTTTTTTTTTGTGGTGACACTCGGACACTCTCTAAGATCCCGCAACCTCTCAACTTTAATACATAGTATATATTTTCTCGGGAAAGACGGAGAAAGGATCTTCTTTTGTCAAATCTAACACTCTATACGTTCAACCGTGAATAATACATGCATCGAAAAATACTATAGATCGAACTCCGTACACATATTTCTCACTCCGGAAAATAGCAGAAGCCGAGTTACGGGGGAAAAATAGAGAGATAGAGCTGTAGAAATATCTCTTTCGACGAATTATCTGGGAAATACTGGAGACCGAGGTGAAAAACCGAGGTGGGAAAATAGTCTAGAGGAAAAAGGGCGAAAAATTATTAGAGATGACAACTTTGTTTTGTCGAGCCTAACACTCTACGCGTTCACCGAGTTATAATACATGTTGTAAAAAATATCAGAGATCGAGATGTAAAATCGCGCTGGGAAAAAAGTCTAGAGATAGAGCTGGGCACATATTTCTGGTGGCGAAAACATTTTTTTCGGGAAAAACGGAGAAAGGACCTAGACGTAAGGAGTAAGGGCCTGTTTGTTACGTTTTTGGACCTGTCCGCTATCCTGAAAAATTAGAAAAGGGCTTGTTCGCGATTTGAATTTAACGGGAGTTTTTTTCCGTAAAATGTCGCACGAGGGACCCAAACGCGATTAAGAAAAAAATATTTTGCTCTCACAAAAAATCACAAAGGATCTATTCGTAATTTACAGGGACCTATCCGTAATTTGAAGAAAAGGAGGGAGTTTTTTGCAAAACCACCAAAAGGATGACGTGGCGCGTCCTCCATCCGGCATTTCTTCCAACTTTATTTAGGTGAAAACGGAGAAAGGACCTAGACGTAAGGAGTAAGGGCTGCATTTGTTACGTTTTGGACCCGTCGCTATCTGAAAAATTAGAAAAGGGCTTGTTCGCGATTTGAATTTAACGGAGTTTTTTCCGTAAAATGTCGACGAGGACCCAAACGCGATTAAGAAAAAAATATTTTGCTCTCACAAAAAATCACGAAGGACCTATTCGTAATTTACAGGGACCTATCCGTAATTTGAAGAAAAGGAGGGAGTTTTTTACAAAACCACCAAAAGGATGACGTGGCTCGTCCTCCATCCGGCATTTCTTCCAACTTTATTTAGGTGATGATGTAGAAGCTGAGGGAGCTATTTTACGCCTTCACTTTGTCTTTATTGCCCTTTTACTGCTACTCCTATATCATATATTTCATGTAACTAGCCGAGTGCCTATACGTTACAATAGATTTCAAATAAATATAATACTAGCTGAATGCATGTGCTTTGCTACGGCTAAAAGGTATCAACATATCCCTGCATGTTTAGTTGGCGTTGTCGAGATTGGCCAACTCGACAATATCGTCAGCTCTGCCTTCATGTCGATCAAGCTCCAAAACGCTGGCATCACGTCTCTGCTACCATCTTGCTAAGCATACACCGTGCAATCGGCTTCACCATAGAGTCTAGTCAAGCTTCGTAGTGACCCACGTCATAATTTATATTGAAGTTAATTTGTTGCAAGAAAGCTTTCCTTTTTTTTTTGTTAGAGATTCTATAGGGAGGTGTTTTTATATTTTTTTTTATAGATTTTCTACAGAGGTGAAACGGAGGTGGAGGGGTGACTTACCATCATCACCAACTTCTCATTTTATATCAGTAAAGATAGTTGTAAACTTACAACGTTTCATAAATAGTTTGCATTCAATCAACAATCCATATAGATCTTATCATAAGTAGAGGTGGGTGTCGTGCCGTGCGGGCCATCTCGACACAGATCTATCGTGCTTCGTGCTTGAACCTTGCCGGGCCGCAACTACCCGCTATGCTGTGTCGGCCTGGCTCACCTTTGGTGAGCCCAGGCATGACCCATTTGTGCTTCATGTCGTAGACCATATATTATTAGATAAAAAGAAAAGATGATCTTATCTACACATGCAAATAAATATTTAATGGGAAGGATGCATATGGCAACTCAAAGGTACATGGTAACTCGAAAGCTGTATGCATGCGGTATATGAAAAAAGAATCGACCGTATAGTATTTGGAAATAGAATATGCTGATTGAGATAAGAATCTGATACGCTACAGATCACGCATGTATGCATATCCAACCGAATTAAAAATTTTCTCCGTTCACCAATGTATAGAAGATCGGGACAATGATGGTTTTATGGGTATACCCGGGGGGAGAACGGACCACCGCCACCAACTCGTAGAGATATTTTCTTAAGTTCATATGATATATTTTTTCTTAGTACATAGACTAAAGAGATATTAATAATAACCAGATGTCTTTAATTATTATATCTAAACATTATATTTAATATATGCATATAGAGAATATAAAATTATATCTAAACACTATATTTAAAACATACATATAGAAAAAATCAAAATAAAGTTGAATACTTATTCAAAGTATTGATGGAACATCACATTAACTTTGTATTACACTAGATGCATGGGTGCGGCGCGCGCTTGACGTCGTCGCGCAAGAACGCAATGAAATCCGTGCCTTCTTGTGAAGAAAGGGATCTAGATGTAATCTTAAAAAATATCTAGGACAAACCACATAATTTTTGGGGGGGCATCTTCGGGAAAAAAAATGAATTATCAAGGGCCTTCTTGCAAAGAAAAGAAACTAGACATAATTTTAGGAAATTTCTCGAGAAAAGGTGTATTTTTTAGTTTTTTTACCGGACATAATTCTTGGAAATTTCTTGTAACATCCTGGAAATTTTGGAACAGTAAAATGTAAACTTTAAATTTGAATGTGAATATTTTTCTGAGTTTCTTGATGTTACATATTTTATTTGGATTTCTATGGGCAAGACTGGAGTGGAGCTATTACCTGTCATAGGGGCTCGAACCAGTATAATTCTTGGTGTCTCCCTCTTTTCCTCTTCCCTCCGACCATTGGAGCAGTGAGTTTGTTTCCTCGGTGAGCGAAGCCAATTCTGGGTCCCGCATTCACATCAACCCCCATACATTTCTGCGGTCAGGCGATCCCGATCGTTGACTTTTTGGACGAGGGCATACTGCCCCTGAGAGGGCTAAGCACACAACAAAAGTCAAAGACAAAAGTTCATTTCAGTCAAGAACGATTTTCTTTCATTAACTTTTTCCTTTACACAGTTCTAACTACAAAGTCTGTAGGCCTAATCCTAGCAACAGGTCCGCCATGTCGCGGGCGAGCTGCTCCTGCTCGAGCTCGGTGACCTTCGTTCTTAGCGCCGATAGCTCACCTTGCAGGCGAAGGGTTTTACCGCAGAGTGGCGGCACAACCGCTTCGTCTTGGAGTTGGGCCAGGGCATTCTTCGCCATCTTGGTCGCTCGCCCTAGCTTCTCCTCAAGCTCGACGACCTTTGCATCGAGCTCAGCGGAAGCCTTCACTGGAGCGCCTGCCCGGTCCGCGACCAGCTTCTGCAGCTCTTCCACCTTCGCTCGCTCGACTTCAAGGGCCTTGGAGGCGTCCACGCGCTCAGCCTCGAGCGCCCTGGCCGACCGTGCGTGTTTATCTTCCACGGCCTTGAATGCATGGTCGCGCTCGGTGTTGATGGCCTAGCTAAGCTCGGACATGTGGGTAGCCTTGAGGGCCCTCAGCGTTCCTTGGAGGGCGGCAAGCTCGGCGGCATGGGCCACTGTTCTTCACTCGATCTCCTCCTGCTCGACCGCCAAGGTTTCCTCGAGTCGGAGCAGGTGGCTCTCCCATTCCTCCACCTTATCGAAGACGATCTTCAAACAGTTAGAATGTCTCTGAAGTCCTTGAAGCCCCTGAGCGATGAGGTCAACAGCCTACAAAATTCAAAGGAAGTCTTGCTTTATCAAAGAAGGGTGAGCCGAGAGACAAAGGATGTTAGGGGAAATCGTATTGTACGTGGCTAAGTCGGTCCTCGAAAGCCACACGGTGAGGCCCGACGGATCTGCTGCTTGGCGCCCCAGGCTCGGTGCGGCCTTTTGCTGAGGTCGAGGCACCCGGGTGGAGTTCTTCTGGCGTACGGTCGACCTCGCCCGTAGCAACTTTAGCCCGGATCTCCTCGTCCGCTTGAAGGCCAGACTTACCTTCAAGCTCGGCTCCTCCGACCAAGCTGGCCCCGACCTCTATGGTCGGGGGTATCTTCTGCCTCTTCCTCCACGGCGGCCCCGGCCGGGTCTTCGGCTTGGTCCCCCGCGACAGCATCGGCCAAGATTTCGTTGGCCTCGGTGGTTGGGGTCATCCCGACCTCAACGGCCGAAACAACCGCAGCAGGATCGGCCTGAGCAGCCCCGCCCTCGACGGCCGAGGCACCCTGAGCTTCGTTCCCCGTCGTAGCTTTGGTCGGGGAGACTTCAGCTCCGGCGGCCGCGGTGTCGTCGGCCTCCTCTCTATCGGCGGCGCCTCGGGCTGAGTCCTCGTCTGCATTGGCGAGTCCTTGCTCGGACTCGCCGGCCATGACCCAACTGTGGAGGCCCACGGAGGCATGATTCTGGCTCGCGTGGGGGCGGTGTACCAGCTCGAATGAGGTCTCCTCCTCAGACTCGGACTTGCCCTAGACAACAGCCATTGTCAGGGGACGTTGGGGGTGAGTTCGAGCACTTGAAGTCTGCGGTAAGGAAAGGTTACTGAGCTAAAGCGAAAGAAAACTTTACGACCAAAGAAGAAGACAAGTTACCTGAGTCACAAGCCTCTGCCTCGGGGAAGGCTGTCGGGAGCCTCGGCGCCCCGGGGGTGAAGAGGCGTCCCTTCTCCAAACGCCTCGCGCTGGAGACCTTGGAGCACATGGAGGCTCCGGGTTCCATGTGGCAATAGACCTAGGGCCCTGCGATCGGGACCTTGGGGCTGCCTGGGAGCTTGAAGTCCTAGCGGCAACCGCAGCCCTTTGCTACTGCAAGAAGGGAGAAAGGATCAGAAAAGGGGTGAAAAGAAAGAAGCACGAGTTCGAACAAAAATTCAAGCTCAACCAAAGGTAGACTTACCACTGAGCGGTCGCCCCACTCGACGTGCTACTTCTTCGAGGCTTTGCTGCTCGGGGCATTTGGAGGCGGTCTTTTGCTTGCCTTCTTGCCCTTGCTCGCTCCGGGCAGCGGTTGCATCCGCTTCGCCATCTCGAGCAGCTCTTGGCTCTCCTGCAAGCATGATCAAAAGTCAGTACGGGCCCGAATGCTAGGCCCTGACTAGAGACATTTTACGTCAGCGCCCTAGCTCAGCACGTTCTTCAAGACAGGGTCGTCCGTGGAGTAGTCGAACACAGCCTTCCCGAACATCTCCGTCATCCTGGCTGCTAGCCAGGACTCCTTCGACACTGCTGGAAAAGCAAGACTGTTAGATAACCCTAAGCTCAGGCTTGAGAGGTTTCAGTTCAAGATGACTTACCTGTCGGGCCCTCACGGGTGAAGTCATCGCGTCCCTCAATCTTGTAGAACGGATGTAACCTTTTTCGCAGAGGGAACACCCGGTTCCGCAAGAAATCGTTGGCGATGGCTTGACCGGTGAGGCTGCGCATGTCGCAGATGTGGATGGCAGCGATGGCTTCTTGGTCGACTGCCAGGTCGTCCGCCTCGGGGGTCTGGCGCTTGCCGACGCTGGGCGCTCCATCATACGTAAGCGCGTCGTCTTTGCCCCTCTTCAGGTGGAACCATTTCTCGGTCCATGGACCAAGAGAGTCCCGAGCATGGAGTTGGGAGAAGGACCAAGGAAGTCTCGTCCACAACCGAAAATAAAGGCACCCAACCACGAGGTCCTTCCTGATGTGGAACAAGGAGAAAAGCGAAAAAAGAGAGGGGATAGGGAGGATCCCCAGGAACCCCTCGCACAAATGAGAAAAGATGGAAAGAAGAAGGACGGAGTTCGACACCAGATTAACGAGTTTGATCTCGCATTGTGCGAGGACCGACGCCATGAAGTCGCTCTCCGGTTCGCAAGTCAAGAGCATGTATCGCTTTCGGTCTTGGCGTATTAAATCTTCCCGGCTGCAGCTTAGGTCTCTCGCTGGCAACCGCCATGTCGCCGGATCCAGCAGCCCCAAACCTTCGAGCTTCTTCATCCTCGCCAGCGACAAAGTGCTCTTCCCGAACTTGGCCATAGGGTTAGTTTGGTGCTTGGTCGGGAAAGAAAGGGCGGTTTAGACAGAAGACTAGAAAGTCGGGATTGATAAGGATTCGAAGAAGTTCGGGAATTCTTCAGAGGAGCCAATGGTTCGTGCTTTATAAGCCCCGATCGATGACAGCTGTGGATTGTTGCGTCTCAAAAGGCACACCGGTTGCACTTCGATTGGCGCATTCAGGGATTTGGTGACGGATTCGATGCGTCGCGAACCATTCCGCTGCCCTTCCGTGTTCGTACCAAGACTTCGAAGCCCAAGATTCGTCAGGCGTAATTGTGTTAAGTCCCTTGGTTGGTCTACGTCCGACCTCGAGCTTGAGTGTTTCCGAGTTCGGTCGAGACATCAGAAAGCCTGAGCGTTTCAGGAGCAACTAAGTCAAGACCCCACTTGTAGTATTAAGCTCGACCTCGAGCTTGGGTAACTTTGAGTGCGACTGGAAAACCGTCCCCTTCTCCAGGTCATGAGACTCAAGGTCATCCCAAGTGCCTGGGCTGCGACTTGAGCCTCGGGGGATAGCTGTCGGGGACTGAGAACCCCTGCTCGGTCAAACGGGTCAGTCAACAAACCCCTAGCTCGAGTTCGAGCTGTGAGGCCTTTGACCGCGTCATTGACCACGCGGCTCCCGCACGACCTCGAGCTAGGGGGCAAGGAGCCAGCTCCCGTTCGGATGAGGTCGAGCTCGGGGATCCAGGTCGAACATTCGTATCAACGGTTACCAAGATCCTTAAATGATGGAGTCAAGCCAGACGTGGGCGACAAATTTGGGGCGGTTATGGACCAGCCTTAATGTGCATAAAGCTACTCTCTCGGGAATCTCTCCCGGCTGTTTCTGGTAACGGTTGAGAGAGGTATAAAACCCCCCAGAAGACGAGCACGGAACACACACTCAAGCCTTGCAGTACACAACAAAACACGTACACAATCAAAATACAGAAGCTCGAGCTAGAGAGTATCCATTGTACTCAAACGTAGTGAATTTCTCCGCCTCCGGGCAAGACTGGAGTGGAGCTATTACCTGTCATAGGGGCTCGAACCAGTATAATTCTCAATGTCTCCCTCTTTTCCTCTTCCCTCCGACCATTGGAGTAGTGAGTTTGTTTCTCGGTGAGCGAAACCAATGCAGGTCCCGATTCACATCAACCCCAGACATTTCTGCGGTCGAGCGATCCCGATCGTCGATAGCCACCAACTCGTAGAGATATTTTCTTAAGTTCATATGATATATTTTTTCTTAGTACATAGACTAAAGAGATATTAATAATAACAGATCGTCTTTAATTATTATATCTAAACATTATATTTAATATATGCATATAGAGAATATAAAATTATATCTAAACACTATATTTAATACATGCATATAGAAAATACAAAATAAAGTCGAATATTTATTCAAAGTATTGATGGAACATCACATTAACTTTGTATTACACTAGATGCTGCAGGCGCTGGCGACACATGCGACGTCAAGACTCGCCAGAACGCGAAATCTAGGCCTTCTTGTGAAGAAAGGGATCTAGATGTAATCTTAAAAAATATCTGGGACAAACCACATAATTTTGGGGGGCATCTTCGGGGAAAAAATGAATTATCAAGGGCCTTCCTGCAAAGAAAAGAAACTAGACATAATTTTAGGAAATTTCCCGAGAAAAGGTGTATTTTTTAGTTTTTTTACCGGACATAATTCTAGGAAATTTCTTGTAACATCCTGGAAATTTTGGAACAGTAAAATGTAAACTTTAAATTTGAATGTGAATATTTTTCTGAGTTTCTTGATGTTATATATTTTATTTGGATTTCTATTGATTTTTGTGTTGTGAGAATAATCAAATAAAAGAGAAATGAGAGTAAGAAATGGGAAAAAGGTAAAATGCTAAAAGTAAAAATTTGTAAAAAAATACCATCTAAACCTTAGGACTGTAGGAAAAATTTTTTTGCCCACAATTAAATTTTTATGAACAAAAATGAGACTTAATTATTGAAAAGGTGTGTCCCAGATTGTTTAGTCAGCTAACAAGCTCAGAGCAGTGTTCTGGAGGAAATTTTCATATATGCTTTCGGTAGCTCGGTGCGCTCTTTTCCTAAATTCAGAGCGGAGTGATCCATTCCTAAATAAATTTCTTCAGTAAGCCTCTCCATCTTAGCAGATTTTTTATGGGTTGATGACTGGACTTTAAGAGATGCTACCTAGGATCAGTGCTGTCAGGGTTTGCTGCCATGTATCGCTATATGAATGAAGTTGTACAATGTTTCCTTTCATGGTGTTCTGTATTACTGGTTCATGGAAACTTTAGTTGCCTTTTAAAGTGATACTAGCCATATGCTCGTACGTTGCAACGAAAACTGAATTTATTTGCAAGGAGAACTAACCATATTTGAATAATAATGTTCACTCTGAATGTGCACTGGTTAAATGTTTAAATTAATTCATCGAAGCATACAAATTCCAAACATCTGTTTATAAACTCGAGCTTAAAATTATTTTTAATTTCACAAACTTAAATAATAACATCACAGCACTTGGAATTATAAATTTATAATGCCATAATTCGAGATCGATCGATCGACTGAGAGAGGCATTACCTGTTACCCTATGGGCGCAAAGGCGTTGAAAAGGTAGGTATCATCCGTATGTAGCTGTCACCATCAGCATCGTGCGTGACTCGTACGCCTTACTCCGGCCATACCATAGCCCCACCTTATCAACCAGCTCCACCATCTCCTCACCTCCCCCTGCAAGCGCCTCCCCTCAACCTACTGACATCATCCACCGTGGCGAGCTCCAGCAGCGTTGCCAGCCTATCTCGCCGCCCACCACAGGCAACCTGCCCCTGCGCCGCATCGACGAGATCAGGAAGGTCGTCCATTACCTCCGCTCAACGGATAAGCTCAACACATCTACAGGAGAGGCAAGAAACGGTGAGGTTATATAGATTCAACAACTGATGAGATATCTACTGAATCCATATTAAAAAATCGTTGAATAAGAAAGGCAATAAAAGGGAAAGAGGCGAGAAGAGATCTAACTCCATAAATCGGAGCTCTGCTTCCTTCGGAAGGGAATCAATCAATCCAATCCGAAAAGCACTGAGAGCAATCGTCACCGATTCAAATGCCAGATCAACGGGAGAAAGGAAAGCAATAAATTAGTCATGCATATTCATTTACCTCCCGCGATGGGATGACCCAATCCAATCTACTTGGGTGGCCACTGCCCGCTTCCCACTCAGCCACGCGGGTGCGCACACGTGTCTGGGTGAGGGTGGAGAACGGACGTACCACCACCAACTCCTAATTAGAAATAGTAGAGATATTTGTTACTGATTTGTACACGTGTATGTACAAGCATTGCCGTCTCACTCTTATTGGCCCAATCTAGGTCTAACCATTGTTGTTTTTTTTGCAGGGTTAACCACATCAAGCTAATTAATTCAATCCGGATGCATCTATACGAGGGTACCAGAAACATGGGAGATGGCAAGCAAAGATAGAAGAACTGCAGGGAACAAGGCACCTTGAGTAACCTTATTTTTCTTCGCAAAAATACTGAACTGAAGGTCCCAATGCTTAGGAATCTATTTTATGTTTAGGAATATACAAGAACAATGGCAATTTGATGGTCTCCTGCAACGGTGGGCTTAACCAGATACGAGCCGCTGTATGTTCTACATTTGAATATGTTATTTTCCTGTGTTAGTGATGAGTTGACTTGACAATAAGAAAAAAAATTCTCTTTTGCATGCAGGGTGTTGCTTTATGCATGCAGGATGAGTTACCTTTTGGTGGAGAAAGTTGGTCTCGTATTGCTTTTTGCATGCATGCAGGGTATTGTTTGCTGTGGTTGGAGCCCAGTTGCGTTTGGCAGTGCCAGGCCGTGGCGCGTGCAGGTGCAGCGCAAGTCAGGTGGGCCTGGGGCTTTAGGCATATAAAAGCAACGCGATGGCAGCGAGAGAAAGGGTCGCAAGGGTTTCAGCCAGAAAAGTTCTCCAGTGGCGGCGCAAAACACAGACGGCGCAGAAACGAAAAAGTTGAGGATCTTCCAGAGAAAAGTTCAGAGATTTAGAAGAGAGATTATAGAAGAACTTTTGAGAGATTAGTGCTTCAATTGTAAAGGGAACCAGGTACTGATTTGATCAATGAAGAAAATTGGTTCTGGTAATGCAATCTTTCTTGTTCTTGACTTAATGTTCAGATTGGTTTGCTCGTAATCTTAACTAATTTCTGTGTCTAGTTAAGTTCCTTCGCTGATCGAGCTAATTAGATGTGAGTTTAGGGGGTGATTAGTGCCTACGATCCTTCATTTGGTATCAGAGCAAGGTTGCTCTAGGTTAATCTAACGATTAGGAGCTATGGCACAGTCTAATGTTTTCTATGACTAAGCCCCTGCTTTTAATGGAGATGATTATCCTTCATCGAAAGTGCGCATGCAATCTTTTTTACAATCTCAGTGCTATGAATTGTGGGAAGTGGTAGAAACTAAGTATGTGAAACCTGATAATATTACCACTTAGGAACAAAAAAATCTATTCACTTTAAATCAAAAAGCGATGAGTTATTTCTATGGTGCTTTATCTAAGGATGAGTTTAATAAGATTTCTACCTTGAAAACTGCTAATGAAATTTGGGAATCTTTACAAACTACTCATGAAGGTACCAATGATGTTAAGAATGCTAAGATTGAGTTGTTCACTCGTGAGTACGAACTTTTTGCTATGAATTCTGGGGAAAGTATTGATAATTTTGCTACTCGCTTTAATGAACTTGTTAATAAGATCACTTCTCTTGGAAAAGAGATCTCCCAGGAGGATCAATGTAGGAAATTGCTTAGATCTTTGGATCAAAAGGTGTGGCATGTTAAAGTAACTGCAATTACTGAATCTAAGAACTTGAGTGATCTGAAATTGGATGCTTTGCTTGGTTCCTTGAAAATATATGAGATGAATCTTAATCAAATTGATCATAATGCTCATGATGTTCCTATTGCTCTTGCTTCTATCGATAAAAATAAACAAATGTTTGCTGAAAAGGAAAAACAAAAGGATATTGATATTGATGATATGGATTTTGATGCGCTTACTAGTCCTGCTCTAAAAAGTTTCTAATGTTTTGAAAACCAAGTTTGGCAAAAGTAAAAGTGATCTCGTAAAATGCTTCAATTGCAACAAATTTGGCCATTATAAGAGTGATTGTCCCAAACTTGCTAACAAAAATCCTAGTTCTTTTAGAAAGAAGAAATTTTCAGGTTCCAAGATGAAAAGGTCACTTCAAAAAGCGTTACTCAAAGCATGGGTGTTGAAAGCTTTAAATCAGTTTCATGTTAATGTTGTTCATATCAGAAGTGATAGAGGAACTGAATTTCTTAACAAGTTCTTTGAAGAATTTTGTAATGAAAAGGGGATTTCTCATCAGTTTTCATCTCCTTATACTCCCCCACAAAATGGTGTTGTTGAAAGAAAGAATAGAACTCTGGTAGAAATGGCTAGATCAATGATGCATGATTATAACACTCCTCTAAAATTTTGGGCTGAAGCTGTTAACACTGCATGTTTCATTGGTAATCGTGCTCTCATTAGACCATTGCTTAAGAAAACTCCATATGAACTGTTGTATGAAAAGAAACCCAAGATTGGATATCTTCGTGTGTTTGGTTGCAAATGCTTCATATTAAAGAAAAAAGGTGTGTTAGGAAAATTTGAATCAAGAGCTTGTGATGGTATCTTTATGGGCTATGCTTCTAATTCTCGGGCATATCGTGTTTATAATGTTGAGACTAATCGACTCGAGGAGTCATTTGATGTTACTTTTGATGAGTCTGGTTCCTATGCCAAAATTGTATCACAAAGTGTAGGCATGCCACAAGAAGACATTGAAGATGAGATCATTAATGTGGACAATCATAAACATATAGCAGAAGCAAACCAACAAGATGAGTCTCCAACACAAGATGAATCACAAGCAACTCAAGATGAAAATCAAGAAGAAGCTCAAGAATCATCTACATTGCAACATGCACCAAGTGGATCAACAAGAATACATCAAGTAAGACATCCTCCACATCAAATGCTCGGTAACATCAATGAGAGAACAACAAGATCCAAAATTCAAGGTAATAATACTTCCTTGATTTCTCATGCTTTTATTTCATTGGTTGAACCTAAGAATATGAAAGAAGCTTTGATTGATTCATTTTGGGTTAATGCTATGCATGAGGAATTGAATAATTTCAAAAGAAACAATGTTTGGGAACTAGTTGAACCTCCTCCTGGTAAACACATAATTGGCACTAAGTGGATTTTAAAGAATAAACAAGATGAGAATGGAGAAATTGTGAGGAACAAAGCTATATTGGTAGCACAGGGTTATTCTCAAATAGAAGGACTTGATTTTGGTGAAACTTTTGCACCTGTTGCTAGATTGGATTCAATTCGCATATTGCTTGCTTTTGCTACTTCAAACAAGTTCAAGTTATATCAAATGGATGTGAAAAGTGCCTTCTTGAATAGTTACTTGAATGAAGAAGTGTATGTGAAACAACCCCCTGGTTTTGAGGACATAAAATTTCCTGATCATGTGTTTAAGCTTATTAAGGCTGTGTATGGTTTAAAACAAGCTCCCCGTGCATGGTATGATAGACTTAAGAAGTTCTTGCTTGATAATGGTTTTATGATGGGACATGTTGATAAAACTCTCTTTATTCAAAGAAAGGATGATAATCTCTTGATTGTACAAATCTATGTTGATGACATAATTTTTGGTGGAAGCTGTGAAGCTCTTGTGAATAATTTTGCTCAAACCATGACAAATGAATTTGAAATGAGTATGATGGGTGAATTGAATTATTTTCTTGGTTTGCAAATCAAACAATCATCTGAAGGAATATTTATACATCAAACCAAGTATTGCATTGATCTCTTGAAACGGTTTGATATGTTTGATTGTAAAACTTTGGATACACCTATGGCTGTTTCTGTAAAACTTGATCCAGATGAAGATGGCACACCTGTGGATTCTACTAGATATAGGAGCATGATAGGAGCTCTCTTGTATTTAACTGCTTCTAGACCAGACATACAATTTGCTGTTTGTAAGTGTGCCAGATATCAGAGTTCTCCCATGGAGTCTCATTTGCAGGCTGTTAAGAGAATTCTTCGCTACTTGAAAGGTACGTATTCCTTTGGCTTATGGTACTCCAGTGACTGTTTTTTGGATTTGGTTGGTTACTCAGATGCAGATTTTGCTGGTGATAGAATTGATAGAACTAGCACTTCAGGTGTGTGTGCCTTTCTAGGTAATTCTCTTGTCTCATGGTCATCAAAGAAACAAAATTCAATTGCTTTATCTACTGCTGAAGCTGAATATGTTGCAGCTGCTAGTTGTTGTGCTCAACTCATTTGGATGAAATCTACTTTACTGGATTATGGTCTCAATTTTGATTCTATACCTTTGTTGTGTGATAATCAAAGTGCCTTGAATATGGCTAAGAATCCTGTTCAACATAGTAGAACGAAGCATATTGATATTAGACATCATTTCATTAGAGACCATGTTGAAAAGAAAACAGTTGAATTGATCTTTGTGAAAACCGAAAAACAATTGGCAGATATTTTCACTAAACCATTGGCTTATCATAACTTTGCACGATTGCGAGGAGAATTGGGTGTCATGCATTCCAATAATATCAGGTAGAAGATTCTCTTTGGTGGTTTTGCATTCTATCATTTAGTACAAGCTTTGGTTATTATCCTTGATGAAACCTTACTTTTATAGTAGTGATCCTTCTCATGACTTTTTTCATGACAATGCCAACTTAGTTGAGTTGTTTTCTTACTAGTAGAGAGTGGATTGTCTTATGAGCTTACTATCTTTTTCTGGATTGGTTGAATTGGTCATGAGGACTTCTCTTCAAAAACTAAATAGGCTAATGTGATTCTGTGTACTGTTTTTGAGCCTTATGTTGGTCAGTCAGATGATCATGATGAGTCCTTGGCAAGATTTGGGAAATAAAACTGCAGGGCAAAAGATGCAAGACTGACTATGTAAATCACTTGCCAAATTAGAAAAAGATGTGAGGTCAACCTTGCCATACCTGCACAATACAAGATGCAAATGCTAATATTTGCCATATAGGAAAAAGATGCAAGCTCAACCTTGCCATATCTGTGTTTAAAAAAAATTCAGTAGCCTTGGGCAGATAATTGTGAGTCTGACATGCTCTTTGTGCTCAAATCTAGTATCTTTCTCACCGTGGCAATTTTTTTCTTTCATCTTGTTTTATCCTCCTGTCCAAATGTACTTATTCTCCTCTCCATGAGAGCTTAGTAATCTTATAGATTGTCTACTTGAAACTGGTGGTTTCTCTTAACTATGGGGCAGGTCATGGATTTTGGTATGTGAATGATAATTGCTATAAAATCAGTTTTCATCTTGTATAATCCACATTGCTTTTTAGGTTTGCATATCATGGATTGCTTGATTCAGGGGGAGAGCTTGATGTGTGTTTTGCCAAAGGGGGAGAAAGTTCAAGCATATATTCAGGGGGAGAGCTTATGTTAAGGGGAGAAATTCTCTGCTATTGTCAAATCACTCATCAAGGGGGAGATTGTTATTTTCCTGTGTTAGTGATGAGTTGACTTGACAATGAGAAAAAAAATTCTCTTTTGCATGCAGGGTGTTGCTTTATGCATGCAGGATGAGTTACCTTTTGGTGGAGAAAGTTGGTCTCGTATTGCTTTTTGCATGCATGCAGGGTATTGTTTGTGTGGTTGGAGCCCGATTGCGTTTAGCGGTGCAAAGGCCGTGGCGCTGCAGTGCAGCAAAAATAAGTCGTGGGCTCTGGGCTTTAGGCATATAAAAGCAACGCGATGGCAGCGAGAGAAAGGGTCGCAAGGGTTTCACCGAAAAGTTCTCCAAAGCGGCGCAAAACACACGGCGTAAAGCGAAAAAGTTGAGGATCTTCCAGAGAAAAGTTCAGAGATTTAGAAGAGAGATTATAGAAGAACTTTTGAGAGATTAGTGCTTCAATTGTAAAGGAACCAGTCTGATTTGATCAATGAAGAAAATTGGTTCTGGTAATGCAATCTTTCTTGTTCTTGACTTAATGTTCAGATTGGTTTGCTCGTAATCTTAACTAATTTCTGTGTCTAGTTAAGTTCCTTCGCTGATCGAGCTAATTAGATGTGAGTTTAGGGGGTGATTAGTGCCTACGATCCTTCAGAATATATCTATTGCAAAGTTTATTTCTCTTCACAAAAATACTGAGACTGGAGCCTGAAGGCCCCACTGCTTACTTTTTCGCGAATCAGATTTGTGATATGGTGACGATTGCAAGATGCTTGAATTTCACTCTTATCGTCCAGAGTAGGATAAAACTTCATTTTGGACTAATCCTAGGTGAGCCTTTCTTTCTGCAGTCTACCGCAGTTTAGTTAAAGAGCTGCCTTGGTTTTAACCTCTTCTAGTGCATATGTTACAGTGAGTGTTAAGATATATTTGGTGTGGGTTGCTTCATAGTATCGTTGAGAGATGAGGTTGGGATACTGAAAGAGCTACCTTCAAGGCTGAAAAGAAGAGTTGAACTGGGATATCTTCCCTCCACGTCGCCCATCAGCTGGTCTGATATATCTTATTACCATAATCAGGTTTGGTTGCACCTCCCTCTTCAATGATGTATCATTATGAACTGAATATAATATGCAAAACCAAGGGAAGATTGCAAATATTTATTTGGGGAAAACATATTCTACCACTGATACGAAAGTACAACATCCTTCATCTGAACAAAATTAATGCTCGGCTTGCAAATAATGGCCTACCCGTGGAGCTTCAGAAACTGAGGTACCATATGTGTATCATGTGGATAATGGAGTCAGTCAGAAACACTTCAAACTTCTAAGCTGTATTTTGTTGATGATTTAGTCCCAACAGTTTTTCTGAAGCTATTACCGATTTGATGGTTCGCAGGAGTGATGACGACGATGACGATGATCAGACCATCAGTTACCAAAGTCTCCAAAGCTATCTTTGAAGAAAAAAGGTACTGGCTCAGAAGTCAGTGGTGAAAAGACGTCCAAAGGAGATGCTGATTTGCAACTACTAAATCCAACTGAACAAGAGAGACGTTCGTAAAAATAGAAAAAAAACACCGGCTCCAAGGCCAAGAAGATGAGGTAGTGAATTTTCTGCTTTCTTACACTTTCCGGCTCCAAGGCCAAGATAGTTCATGCATATTCATATTCCAGCTGCGCCACATATATCTATTAGTTTGTGTATTCTTCGAGTTGAGCACACAAACGTTTCTTACACGTTGATTTTTTTTCTTGTTAGACTTTAGAAAAGTTACAAAAGTTCACGGCTTCCTTTCTCAATAAGAATCATGCTGCTGATAACATGTAAACAAAGGCTGACGATGAGGAGGATTACACAGGGTGGCACACCAACCGTCTGATCTACATATCTGAGTCTTCTAAGGTAGGCTGCCACCCTCTCCTGCCCTTGCTCTGCTCTTTCGCACAGAGAAGGGAAATAGATGCATGGACTGAAATATGATCTTTACAAGATGGAATGGCTAGGAAAGATAATCCAGATCTATGCATGTAGTGATTGATCCTTCTCTGGAGAACACAAAACTAAAATTTGATTATCCTTCATAATCCGTATTGTTGTGCCATTCTTTCATGGTTAATATTTTTGTCTTCTGATTTATTTCTGGGTGCATTTCTTAGCTGCTATTCGAAAAGATGGAATCGGTTGGATCACCGGTACATGGTGTTAGTGCGGTCGCAGCTCTAGATATATCCATTTCCCTGCCTTTGAAACAGAGGCGCCTCTTTTGAGTAAGCGCCTTTTTCCTTCATTACAGATAGACTTCATGCGGTTCTGAAGTAATGATTACCTAATTATTTATTACTACTTCAGCACAAATGCAGAATTACATGGTATATTGCTGTTGGTCACTTATGTGAGTTTTAGAGCTGCTTTGAGCTTACTGTACCAACCTATTGGACTTTCCTAGCTATTCTAACAAATGCTACTTTATCAGACATGCTAGGCCTGTAACAAGGCAGCTAGATTTGGTGCACTTTCTGAAATATCAAAGCTATGGTTTGCTGTAGTTATTTCCTTGAAAAAATTTGATATGAAGCATATATACATATGCTTCTTCTATAGTTAATGGATAGTGTGAAATCATGTGCTGAAAAATTGGCTTAATGATGAAATTGTCATTGCAAAATGGTTGTGATCATGGCATGTGTGGTGTTCGTGCATGTATTGTTTCATATGATATTATTTGATATGCTTGTGATAACATGATAATGGTTTTGCTTGATGCAATGCGCTCGTGTGAGTGGTTGCATGAATTTACTTTGAGTCAAGTCCACACTCGGATTTGTTTCTTGTTTGTTTATGTGCAGATGTTGCTCGATGGTGAACGTGGTCGATGACAAAACTGGAACTAGGTTCGTGGATGAATTGAGGTTCAGGACTAGGTTCAGGAAGGAATCGAGGTCTCGGTGGTCGAGGATATCATGCGAGATGTTCAGGTTAGAGAACGCTGTACATAAAGGCTGGTTAGTCGTGTAAGTGCGGCAGGTGAGCCGTACGCGTGCAAAGTTGTATTGGGCCATGTTGGCCAAGTGCAGTTGTATACGAACTCTTTAGGATTGCTCATTATAAATAGAGGGAGGTCTCCTATTTATTGAGGGCCGAGGTATTAGAGTTTGTACTCTTTTGTTTTAGAGTACTGTAACCAGATCAAAAAATAAAGAAATACTTTTGTGGCTAGGTTTTCTTGCGCCTTCTGTTCTCGGTGGCCGGCGGCTGTGTATTGCTGGACGATTTTCTTGCGCCAGGCCAAAACATCTTCCTGGCCGGTCGGCGGCACGTGCATGCATGCATGTCTGGCGACGCATGTGATCGAGCAAGGAGCATCGACTCAAGCAACTAGAAACGAAGCTTTCTAGTGACTGCATGCATGAGCTCCATGGCGACTAGAAGTGCATGGCGTGACTAGAAGCTGGCATACGGCCGCATACATGCATGCGTGACAAAAGGAACGGCGGCTGGACAATTGCGCGCATTGCAGCCGTGCGACGTCAGGAGAGGATAGCAACAAAGAGGCCTGGCAACTTGTTTCTAGCGACAGGAAATTTTCAAGTGAACACATCTCGGCAATAAAAATCAAGTTTCTCAAATCGATGTGTTGGTAATCTTATTCTTCGTTTTCGCTCTTCGTTTACATGCCTATTTTCTTTTTAGATTGATTCATAGTTTCGTCATAATAATTTTGATTTGATCCATTCAAAACCTTGCTGGAGAATCAAGTGATTGATTTGAAAAGTTTGATTGGTTAATTCCTCATATATTCTGATTAATCTCATAATTAAGGTTAGATTAATTTTCGTCATTACTGATACAGTCATATTGCGAAGATTATAACTCTAGATCCGTAGATCCGATCGAGTTGATTCTTGTTGTGTTAGTTTCTAAATTGAATCTAGTTCATACAGTTAAAATTTCACATCAATCTAATGATGGGATCTTCGATAATTACTGTTTTACTGAATGTGCATCATTCTATTTTTGTCGAATCCGAATCAGGCAATTGGAATCCGAATTAGAGTGTTAAAAAATCATCAAAAATTTGATTTTAGCTTCCGCACAATCATTCACCCCCCTCTGATTGCTAGTTTAGTATATGTCGATCCTACAGATAGTATTGTTAGTTTGCACTAAATCCATTTGATGTAGATTCGTAAAGAAGCAGTGAGCTAATCGTGTTACACAATTTAGTGATGCAGTTCTTTTCTTCTGCAGCTTAGCCGTTTAAAGAGTTGGATTTGGGCATGAAGATATTGCTCATGGGTTATGACTTCATAGAATGCAGCTGTGTTCGACGCAGCGCAGCGCACTTCCCATCCTAGTACATATCATGCGCAATGGAAAAAAGAGAGACGCATTACAAATGCACGCACGTAACGTATATTGAGTTTATGAACACAGATCGAATCACTTCGATATCATTATTCAAGTACCTGTACATCCGCCGAATAATCGTTCATGCATAACACGAAACTATCGCCGGCCGCGCGCGCCGCCGCCGATCCGGGCCCGGCAGCAACGGCAAGCAGCGGGCCGCGGCGTGGTCAAGAGCTCTGCACTCCGGCACAACGGATGAGCAGCTCCGATTGTAGAATTGTGAGTTTCTTTTGTTTTTCATTTTAAATTGTGAGTTTTTGACAGCGTCAAGCTTAATACCGTTGCTGATAGTGATATTCTCACCCTCTTTATTTTACCTGGGATATATAATTTCCTGTAACCAGTTGGCTCATCCTAATATACTGAAGTCAAAAGTCAGCTGAGCTCGGCTTCCTCGGATCTGAATATGTGAAGAGTAATTTTTTTGAAAGAAACGGCAGGAGCTCTGCCATGCATTAAAAAAAGAAGGTGAAGAGCAATAATAAGCAGATAACAACGGAAGACGTGCAAATAGCCAACCCCATTGCATTATTACACCTCTTGACATCAAAAAACTTCATTAGGAATGAAAACGGGTCGGATATCTTCTGTCCGAAGTTTTCTTCTTCGCTTAAGATGTTTCACTAAAGCGGAGTCCCCATCTCACTACAATTGCAATTGCAAACCCAAAACCAAATCCCAGTCCAGAAAAGAGGAATAGCATAATGTCTGCCGATTTCTTCTTCGAAGGATGTGTCACCGCATTCGCCGTTGTTGTGTTGCTGCATTCTTTCGGCAATGGAGGCCCACACAAACCACCGTTTCCCAGAAATGAACTATTAGAGAATGTCATGAAATGAGGTGATTCTGGTATACTTCCTTCCAGCTTGTTGTAGGATAGGTTCAATGTCGAAAGGAAGTCAAGAGATGTTAACTCCCATGGAATCTCTCCTGAAAGCTCGTTTGAGGACAGGTCCAAAGACTCCAATTGGCCCAAACGACCGAGCTGAGATGGAATCGGTCCCGTGAGGGAGTTGTGTGACATGTTGAGCACATTTAGCAAAACAAGTTCCCCGACAGCCTCAGGGATGCTACCCTGGAATGCATTATTCGAGACATCAATGAAGACAAGGGTTCTTGATTTCTCAGAAATTTCCCTGTTACACCCTTTGTATGTGATTGCAATAGTATACTGATATTGATATGTTTGTGATGCATGTGCCACATCGTGATCCATGACCAATGACGCATTTGAATCTCTTAATATCATTGATTTCAACTTCTTAAACCATTGGCCTTGGGGCATTGGACCAGAGAAATTGTTTGAGGATAGATCAAAAATTCTTGCACTTGCAAATTCACAAGTGCTTTTCTCTTCTGCAACAGACTGCGCAACCTGTCCAAAGAACTTGTTGGATTTCAGGACAAGGACTTGGAGTCTGTGAAGAGTACTCAGCCAACACGGAAAAGAGTCAGTAATTTGATTGTTTCCAACATCAAAAACCTGCAAGTTTTTGCAAGCAACCAAAGATCTAGGCAACCGTCCTTCAATCCAGTTGCCACCAAAATTTAATGCTTCAAATGAGCAGCCCCTCGTTGATGTTATCTGGCAACTCCCCATGAAGTTGATTTCCTTTCAGGTTTAATGCTTGCAGTCCATTAGCATTCTCCATCAAACAAGAAGGAATTGTTCCACTGAAGTTGTTGTAAGAGAGATTTAGGATTTGTATAGTCGTTTCACTACAAAAAGATAGTGGAATTTCTCCGGAGAAGTTGTTTTCATGGGCATTGAAAAGGGCAACATCACTAAGATGGGTAGTGAAATTAAAGGGTATAGTCGAGAACCTATTGTTGGAATAGTCGAGCATCAATGCAGAGCCTTGAGGTATAGGTATGGTTCCCTCAAACAAGTTGAGACTAAGATCAAGCGCATCTAATTGAAAAGGTAGGAAAGGGCCATAGCCAACACTAGTAAAACCATTGTTGGATAGAAACAACACGGAAATTCCATTCCAAGTCTCCCATGCCCAGTGTGGTATAGCCCCATGGATATAGTTATTTGAAAGGTCGAGCCACTCGATTTCATCTTGGTGCCTTAGGAAATTAGGGAATTTAGACAAGTTGCAACCCGATAAACATAAGAATACTAATTTTGGGATGGGTACAAATGAAGAATTATCTCCTCCATCTGCCACATCTAGATTATTATTAGAGATATCCAAGTAACGGAGGTGTTTTAGTTTCCAGAAAGAGGCAAGTGCCATTGCGCCAGAGAAATTGTTTGAAGAAAGAAGGAGCATTTGCATCTGAGTTATGTTTGAGACAGGGGCGGAGCCAGGATTTCGGGTTGAGGGGGGCCACATAGACCAACCAAAAATTATTGTAGCACTCATAAAAAAATATCATAGTAATATCGATGTATTTAAACTTAAATATAGTATAATCACATGTCCACATAAGTAAAATATGACATATTTTTTAGAATAAGAAACTTACATCTCTATTAACTTAAATTTAGTTATACAACTACCTAAAAGATCATACAAGTCAATAAATTCATCTGAACTAATTTTTGTTGCTAGTTCTTTTCAATGTAAACTATCATGCAATATCGAAGAAAGTCATCTCCTATTTTATTTCGAATGCGGGTCTTGACAAGTTTCATAGCTAAAAATGCTTGCTTTGTGATTGCTGTTGACACAGGAAGAGTTATGACCAATCATAACAGTCTATCAACTATTGAATAATTTGGCCGCATTCCTCCTTGAGTGAAGAGGCCGGATTGTTTCCTTTATCTAAAAAAATCAACTATTGAATAATGGGAAGTTTCATCTGTTTTATATAGTCCAATTGTTAAGTTAGCAAGAAATTTCAAACATTACATACATCAAGTTGAGAAAAATAGAAGCCTTGCCTGTTTTATATAGTCCATTTGTCAAGTCAACAAGTGTAGTGGTCTAAACCTTTATTTACTGTTTACTAATATTAGCTAATTACTCGTTACTACTTATTAAAAAAAATTTGTTAGGGGGCGGCCCCCTGCCCCTTCTCTCCGCCACTGGTTTGAGATCTGTGAAGGTATTTTTCCTGAAAAGTGGCAGTTACACAGAATTAATTCTCTTAATTTCCTCAGATCACCGACAAAAGAAGGTACTGACCCGGATAAACCACAATCAAAGAACCGGAGGGTCGTCAAAGAGGTTAGATTTGCAATCCATTGTGGCATGGATCCTACTATTCCAAATCCGGCAATCTCTAAAAAGTTTAAGGATTTGAGCTTACCAACTGACGAGGGCAGCTCTCCGGAAAAACCACTTGCACCTAGGCCTAGCTTCTTCAAAGATTTGAGATTAGAAATGGAGCTTGGTATTATGCCGGAGAAATTGGTTCTGCCAACAAACAAATTCTCCAAACTGCTACCAACTGAGAAATTTGGCAAGTAACCAGAGATTTCAAGGTTATGGGAAAGATCAATTGTGACTAATAATTTCTTGTGTTGAATGATTATCGGAGAAATCCATCCTTCAAGATGATTGCGTCTTAGTTGGAGAACACTCAATCTGGAGACGCCAAGAATTCTGGAATCGGACCAGACAAACGATTGTAAGAAAGGTCAATAACAGCAAGAGAGTGCAGGGTAGAAAGTGAACCACAAATAGTACCAGAGAGCCAGCAAAATGGTAAGCTAAGAACCCGAAGCTTAGGAGTGGACTTGGCGAGGGCATTGCACCAGCGCGCTCCAATGCTAGACAAGTCCATGAGGCCAAGGTAGAGCTCCCTTAGCTTGCTAAGGTTCGCGATTAAGGCATCAAAATTCGGCTCTATGAGTCGTGAATCAGCGCTAGAATCAAAGGTATACATGTAGCCATCATGGAGCAAGTCAAAGATATGGACACTGGTGGAGAGGTCAAGGGAGACCAAATTCGTCAGGTGGCGGATGCCGGTTGGAACTTGGCCTACGAAGCTAGAACTGGAGAGGTTGAGATGGGTGAGCTCGATGAGCCGCTCAAACCCAGCGGACGGGAGTTGGGACCCGTTGAAGTCGTTGTAGGCGAGGTTGAGATACTCGAGGGAGGTCAGGCTGAAGAGTGCAGGGTCGAGAGCGCCGCTGTTCAACCTACGCTCACTCAGGTCCAGGGAGGTGACACGGCCATTGCTGTCACCGCAGTGGACGCCGTGCCAGCGGCAGCAGTTCGTGCCGGCCCTCCATGACCGAAAGGTGGCGGTGGACTCGTTGGTGGTGGAGAAGGACCGCTTCAGCTGAAGCAGCGCCGACGCTTGGTTGGGCAGGCATGGAACTGGCGGCACGCGCGGTACGGCGGCGTAGCTGCTGCTGCCGTTGGTGTATGCGCCAGCAGCTAAACAGGGGATCTGCAGCATTATCATCATCAGCAGCAGCAGTACTGGATCGTGATGGGCCGTCATAATGGAAGACATATACATATATATATGTATTGTATTGGCAGCTAGCTCTGGGTTAACTTGTATTGCAGCATGCGATGAGTGAGTTTCTATATGGAGGGAGATTTCTACCGTGCCCTCGATTGTTTATATACATATACAATGGCGCAACAGCTGGTTTATCGATCGTGTACAACACGGTAAGAATTGAGCTCTGTTAAAGTACACTGAATTCAAAATGAATTGTTCATTTCTTTCGAACCAATAGATCAGATTAGCTAAAATTTATTTATACTTCCTCTGTTAGTAAAGTAGCAGAAATACTCTTATGAAATCAACAGTTAGATCTAATTTCTACTATCCACTATATACTATCAGTATAATGCATCGTAAAATTTTTCCGAGAATTTCATGCACTAAAAAGAATTTAACCTCACATCTATAAGATCCGGGACTAGATTATTTTCCATGGATGATGGCCATGTTTGTTGTCGCCGTTTTCACGGGCCATGCAGCTTGGCCAATCGACTTTCCGGTTATACAAGACTACAAAAGTCAAGGCATGCATACAGAAAGTCAAGGCATGCATGCAGCCAATAATGGAATCCTTTGTACACGACGGTTGTATTAATCCGGTAATTAGCTTAAGAGTAACGTGAAAGTGATAAGAGTAACGTGTATAGCACTGTAACGTGATATTATGTAGTGGCGGATATCAAGTCTGCAGTACTAATAGACAGTCCATGAAAGTGATAAGAGTAACGTGTATAGCACTGTAAGCGTATGTTGACCGGTAGCTAAGCTAGTGCCAATTAAGATACTTTCAGGCATGCTGCCAACATTACTCCACTGGTGTTTAGCACACGCATTTGCGTCTGCGGCATATGTTGAGATCACAGGAATGAAGATGACGTGTTAATTCATGGGATTTCTCGGTTAGAAAAAAAGATATGAAATTAAGCAGTGCATATGCAGTCATCTCAAATCTCAGCCATATACTTTGAATCGAGGTATGCATATCTATCCCAGCAAGTAGCGATTCTAGAAACCACACTGCAACGGTGGAAATTTCGTCGGTGTTCCATCTATCCCCATCCACCGGTCAGTCAAGCTCCTAATAATTTCAGACCATCAAATACAAATACTTAAAGTCTTCCTGTGATCTCTCGAGGGAAGTGTTGGATTTCCTAGCGCCTAAATTGTATTTTTGATAAAATTAGCCCTCTGTCAGTAGAAATTGTGAAATTAGTCCTATTTGCTGAGCTTGAAAGGTACGGCAGGTAATATATGTCCCAACTGCATTGGGAGATGCTTAGAAGGAGGGCTACAGCATAGTACATTGATTAAGTGAGTGCGGAAGCGGTCGGTGGAGTGCGGGAGGAGGTAGCCTGCTGCGGCAGCTCCCTATAGAGCTACGGTAGTGCATGGCAAGAGAGCGACCCGGTTCTATAGCGCAAGGGGATTCCTTCTAAGCAACGGCAAGTCGGAAGGTTGCTGTTGGGACAACAGGATGGCACGTAATGACTTCAAGCACCCTCACCACAGAAAGTGATGGCCGATCGGGTACGATCTCCTACCAAGATACCTCTCGAAAAGCTCGGCAGTGACGTGGGTCCCGCCGCCTACCACAGTCAGTTGGCCTGCTGCACCATTGCTTGCCTTTTGATATGTGTTACCTATCGGGTTTTCCACGCTCTGACACAGAACTAAAATTGAAATTTCCGTCACATGAACGTTATTTTTACTTTAAAAAAAAGTTGAGAAGGGGGTTACAAAATAAAAAATTTGTATGAGTACACGCGATTTATTGTAAAACGTCGTCGAGCGCCAACGATCAATCAATGGATGTAGATGCAAACACGAGAGCAAAAACAATAGACACAATGTATGGGTGGAATTCTCTCTCGTTTTATTGATTCAATGGTTTACAAAGGGGGCATCCGATATATATAGTGGCGTGAGGAGAGAGTTCGGATTTGACCACACCATAAAGAGATAGAGTCCTAACTATATTTGGTTTAGGTTTCCTTATCTCATAACACTCCCCCTTGGTCGAATACCACGTAATGCATATGTCTCGTTAAAAACTCCACTCAAAAACCCAGTGGGAAAAAGGAGATGGAGAAAATAGTACATCACACTCGCATGCTATGTTGCACTAGTTGTCTCATTAAAAACCTTTATATGAGAAAACTTCAAGAAAACTCACAAAGGGAAAAAGAATACGACTTATTACCTTTAGGGTTTATTAGGATCTTCAGGATCACAATAAGGGTTATGGTTCAAGGGTTTCTCCCCCTGAGCTCCGCATCTCTCTAAGTCTTCTCATTCCAATGCCTTTAACGTATTTTTGAAATGTAGATTTAGGCAAGGATTTAGTGAATAAATCTGCAAGATTTTCACAGGACTTAGTTTGCAAGATCTTTATCTTACCACTCTTCTGGAGTTCGTGAGGATAGAATAGCTTAGGAGCAATATGCTTTGTGATGTTACTCTTTACATAACCCAATTGCATTTGTGCAACACAAGCAGAATTATCTTCATAGATAATTGTGGGGGTATCGACGGTGTTAAGACCACATGACTTCTGGATATGGCTAATCACACGTCGCAGCCAAACACATTCACATGAGGCTTCATACAGGGCTATAATCTCTGAGTGGTTGGCAGAAGTTGCTACCAGAGTTTGTTTACATGACCGCCAGGAAACGTTGTACCACCGCAGAGAAACAAAAAACCAGTATGAGATTTGGCACTGTGGAGATCAGACAGATAACCAGCATCCGTATATGCCACCATGGTTAAGTCTTGGTTCTTCTGGAAAAACAACCCAAGATCTTGAGTACCTTGGAGATATCTGAGTAAAATCTTTACACCAGCCCAATGTCTTCTGGTTGGAGCTGAACTATGTCTTGCTAGCAAATTCACTGCGAACGTAATATTAGGCCTTGTGCAATTCGCAAGGTACATGAGTGCTCCAATAGCACTTAAATATGGGACTTCAGGTCCTAAGACTTCCTTATTTTCCATCCTCGGTCTGAATGGGTCTTTATCCACTTCAAGAAATTTTACAACCATAGGGGTTTTCAAGGGATGTAATTTGTCCATATTAAACCTCTCCAATACCTTCCGGGTATAGGAAGACTAGTGAACAAGAATTCCTTCTGGGAGATGCTCTAGCTGCAGGCCTAAGCAAAATTTGGTTTTACCCAAATCTTTCATCTCAAACTCCGTCGTGAGGTAAGTATTTGCTTCCTTTATCTCCTCTGTGGTTCCGATGATATTCAGATCATCGACATATAGTAAGATGATACAGAATCCATTCTGGGATTTCTTTATGAACACACAGGGGCTATCATCATTATTGGAGTATCCCTTCTTCAGGAGGAACTCACTAAGCCGGTTATACCATATTCTTCCGGACTGTTTTAATCCGTATAGCGATCTCTGCAGTTTGACGCTATACATGTTGCGATTATTAGGATCCGGGATTTTTACTCCTTCAGGGACTTTCATATAAATGTCCGAATCCAGTGTCCCATATAAATATGCGGTCACCACATCCATCAACTGCATTTTTAAATTTAAGCCTACTGCCATTGATATTAAATATCGGAACATTATTCCACTCATCACAGGAGAATATGTTTCATCGTAATTGATGCCGGGTCTCTGCGTGAACCCTTGTGCTACAAGCCTCGCTTTATATCTCACCACCTCGTTATTTTCATTTCTCTTCCGGATGAAAACCCATTTTGATCCTACAGGGAACACTTTAGGAGGTGTCCGGTCAACAGGACCGAATACATTCCTTTTATTAAGCAAGTGCAATTCCGCCTCAATTGCTTCTTTCCATTTGACCCAATCTGAGCGCTTCTGGCACTCTGCCACGGACTTTGGTTCTGGATCCAGTTCAAGAGTTTTAGCAATTTTAGAGGCGAAATAAATGTCGATAATTGTAGTCTTTCTTTTATATAATTCTCCTAAATCCACATAATTGGTGGATATTTCTTCATTCATTTCTTCCAGCTCCTCGTGATTTCCCACAACGATGGAGTCTGGGTGTTCCGACTTTCCAGCATTAGATTGTGCGCGCAAATGTTCACTGGGATTTTCATCTTCAGGATGGCTCACTTCAGGGAGGTTACCATCATCAGGATGGCTCGCTTCAAGGATTTTCTTAACAACAGGTTGAGCTTCTTCAACTGTCTTAGGTAGTGATCTCTTTTGCTCGGTTCTCTGTTTCTACGGACGTCTCCGCGAAACTGAGTCTCGTGCACCTGAAGGCCTCCCCCTCTTTTTACCATGAGGGGCAAGAGTGGGTTCCATATCCTTCTGGGGTATTTTCACTCTTTCAGGTGCATTTACTACAGCTATATGAGATTTTGTCACTCCCTTATAATCAATGAAGGCATCTGGCAGGTTATCGGCTATCTGTTGCAGACTTATTATCCTTCGAACTTCAAGTTCGGCTTCTTTAGTGCGTGGGTCTAAGGACCGAATGCCAGTGGCATTCCAATCTATTTCCTGGCATTTTTCAATGTGGTACTTTTCTCCCCCTAATGCCGGAAAATTGTCCTCATCAAAAATAGAATCAGCGTACCGAGCCATGAATAGATCCCCTGTCATAGGCTCTAGGTATTTAATTATTGACAGAGATTCATAACCTACATAGATCCCCAACTTCCGGTGAGGTCCCATGGTGGTACGCTGTGGTGGAGAGATTGGCACGTATACAGCATAGCCAAATTTTCGCAGATGGGAAATACTTGGTTCTTTCCCACGCACTAGCTGCAAGGGAGAAAATTCATTGTATGCAGTTGGTCTGAGTTGAATTAATGATGCAGCGTGTAACACTGTATGGCCCCAACAACTGGTGGGTAACCTACAATTCTGCAAGAGTGGCCTAGCAATAAGCTTTACTCTCTTAATTAATGACTCTGCAAGGCCATTTTGGGTGTGGACATGGGGTACAAAATGCTCTACATTAATGCCTAGAGCCATACAATAATCATTGAATGCTTTTGAGGTAAACTCACCAGCATTATCTATTCGAATGGACTTAATCCTTTCTTCTGGAAAGGAGGCTCTTAATCTAATGATTTGGGCGATTAATTTAGCAAAGGCATGGTTCCTAGTAGATAAGAGACATACATGAGACCATCTAGTAGAAGCATCTATTAGCACCATGAAATATCTGAATGGGCTCGACAGGGGCTGAATTGGTCCACAGATATCACCTTGAATTCTCTCCAGGAAATTCAGTGATTCTTCCCTGATTTTAAGATGAGAGGGACGAACTATCAGCTTTCCTTTAGCACATGCAGGACACATAAAAGCTTCAGGTTTAGGAAAGGCTGTAGTTTTTATATTATGGCCAGCAGAATTATTTATTATTCTTCTCATGATATTCAACTCAGGATGACCCAGAGATCATGCCAGATCTTAAATATTTCTGAAGTTTTAACTATGGTTTTCATCGCAATATAAACTTCTGGTTTTATATATGTGTAATATAATCTGGAGGAGAAGAAAGGAAGTTTTTCAACCACACGTTTATTACATCCGTTAAACTTGGTCATGAGTAGGTATTCAGTACCATCCTCATTTTCAGTCTCTATATGGAAACCATTTAGACGGATATCTTTGAAACTCAGAAGAGTACGACTGGACTCAGGGTATAATAGAGCATTCTCTATAATTATATGAGTGCCCATAGGGAGAACTATGATGGCTCTTCCGGTGCCAACAATAAGAGCATCGCTTCCGGCGATGGTTATAATATTTCCAGTTTTCTTAATCAATGTCTGAAAATATTTAGTTTTCCTAAGAACCGTATTTGTGGTGCAACTGTCTACAAGACAGATTTCCTCCTCCGCCATCGGATTATTCATGGAGTTCTATATTAAACAAATAAAATTAATCAAACATTTGTTGCATCGGAAACAAATAACATAGAACAAACATAGCATAATTAAATTAATATCCTGGGAAAATCAAACTTTATTAAATTTGACTGATAATCGCTCAACAGGAGCTTAGACCATTGTTCATTCAGGAACACAAAAACTAAACTGATAAATGAGGCTCTTAAGGAGACTCTAAAGGATAATATGACATCGACTCTAAAGGAAAAACTGGGAGACTACTCCATGTCTCCATATAAATCATTTATGTTGTCCTCTTGGGACCTTTCTTTATTCTTCTGGAATTCTTTTAGCTCATCCCCAATAAGATCATCCTCTTATTGTGCAAAGTAATCTTGCAACAATCTTGTACATGGCAGAGTTGTACGCTACCATTGAAAGCGCAGGACGGTCCATTCACGTTGTGCTTCTGGCAACAGAACGGATCTTTGCTGGTTATATCGTTCCTTCAGGGAATTCCATAGGGCTAGCGGGTCCTCCTCCATCAAATATTCGGCCTTCAGGTCCGCATAGAGATGGTGCCTCATGAAGTGCAAAGCTACGCACTTAGCGGTTTCAGGGAGAGCTGGGGCACCAGCTTCAGGCTGGGAAATTGTGGCTCCAAGAGATCGGGCTATCAAGTTGATCTTGGCATCCATTGCCTAAGTGAGGTAGTTGCTGCCATTTAGGGCAAGCTCAGCAAACTCTTTCTTTGCGATGTCAGACATATCCTATATGCAAACAAACAAAGATTTTACTTCAGGTAAAATATTGTTTTGCATGATTAATATTGAATCAGTAAAGTCTGGTCTATATCTATTCAGTAGATAATTATCATAGATTTTTCAGGATTTTCCTAGCATTTCTCATAATTTTCTGCTAATTATTAAGCAATTTCCAGAATTATCAATTAACAGGTGAATAAATTCCAATGTGAAATAATGCTAGCATGATGGAAATTGCATCTTATGGGGCTTTTGTTGGTTGGGTATAAAATCATGTAATGAATGCCTCCGTCAACATAACTCTTGGTCAGGTCAACCCGCCCAGGGGGCTCACATGAGGGAGGGAGCACTTCCCGATTTCAGGCGCCAATTAAGAAACCTAGTCTCATGTGTGTTTTCCTTAGACACCAATTGTCATGCATCTGTTTCTTCAAAACTGAATTCAAAAACCCAACCACTTATGCCCACGAGCTCAAAACCTGTTTTGATAGTTCGATTATTTCCATAATTTTTCTAGCGTTTCTGTTAATTACTAAGTAATTTTCAGAATTACTTAAATAACAGAACATAAATTTCATCACATATAAATCATGGCATAATGCTAAAAAAGAAAATAGGATTTCCAATGAATGCTAAATCTTGATTTTCCATATTTTTCAAAAGCTTATAAACCTAGAAATTATAATTTCTAGGGTTTAATAATTATTTTCATCATTTTTTTCTTGCTGTGAAAAAGAGAAAAAGAAAAAAATGCTGCGGCCAGTGGGCCGCATGGCCCATATGCACCCTCGGCGGCCCATGGGAACGAGGCCGAATCGGCACATGAAGCCAGCCTCTTGCGTTGAAGAACCCTAGCCGCCGAAACGAAGCTTGGGCCGGGCTGCAACGCAGGAGACGACGGAAGCAATCGTTGATGGCCAGAAAGAAATCCAACAGCGATGAATCAAACATGATCTTTCTCTGTTTTTTTTAAGCAACCGCAACCTCGTACTTGCTTTGGAGGCCAAGAGTGCATGTGGATAAGTTTGCGATCCATGCGCTGGCTCACTGGACGCCCGAGACCGGCGGAGCAGAAAAAGGGTAACTAGCACGGAAGATCACGGCGCTTCTGGCGTCGGCAGTGCAGGGGATGCAGCCACGGGGCCACCACCGGATCGCCACCGCGTCTTCGGGACGCAGGGAACGAAGCTGGTACTGGTAATGGTGGCGTGTACCGGGCGATTTAATCCGAGTGGATGCCGACGTGATGACGAGTTGATTGCAGATCGGATCGAGCGATCAATCACCGGTAGTAGATCGTTCGTTGTAGTCGATGATCCTCCTCCTTATGGTAGAGACTCGTGCTGATAACGTGTTGTAAAATGTCGTCGAGCGCCAACGATCAATCAACGGATGTAGATGCAAACATGAGAGCAAGAATAATAGACACAATGTATAGGCGGAATTCTCTCGCTTTATTGATTCAATGATTTACAAAGGGGGCACCCGATATATATAGTGGCGTGAGGAGAGAGTTCGGATTCGACCACACTATAAAGAGATAGAGTTATAACCATATTTAATTTAGGTTTCCTTATCTCGTAACACGATTCACCTCGGTAACCGAAGTTAAGCACTGCAACGGTCGCCTTATTGCATGCATATGCCAAATCCGCATGCATCAGCAGCGTCACAACTCACAGAAATTTCACAAAATTAATTTTCGCAGTAAACAGTTTAATTTCTACAGGGTTTGAAAAGAGCTCCATCTTTATCTTGGCAACTGGCAAGTTTCTGATTGTCAATTTCCATTTCGGGCCAAGGGATTATGGTATGGGACTCTCCGGTTTTGGGCTACGAGCCCAACAACGCTGGCACGAAAGGACGGAATTGGCTTTGATTGGGTTTCTGTGGAGTGCAGAGATCGTATCTCTGGAAAAGCAAAAGTGTCTACGTTCCTTGATCCTCTGGGGCCTCCATTGTGCTACTAAGGATGTATTTAATTAGTCACCTGTACCAACCGATATATGGCTTGGTCCGCTCATGTGGATGTGACTTCGCATGCTCATACATAGGGCTGGGCGTTCGGTTAAACCGAAAAAATCGGTTTCGGTTTTCGGTTTTTTAGACAATTCGGTTATTTCAAAAACGAAACCGAAATACGTTTGAATATTTAGGAAACCGACATTTCGGTTAACCGAAAATTCGGTTTCGGTTTCGGTTTTAACCGAATTAACCGAAGTTTGACAGATTGCAAAGAAATAACCAAACATTTTCAGCATATAGCAGACAGCAAAGAAAAATACGCACTGCACATCACATTATCATTTAGCTAGCACTAGCAGACTATATGGAACATGGATTCAAGTCTCAAGATACAAGAGTGAAGAGCCTTTGTTTCATCTTCGCCAGCTCCTGTGCTCCAACAATCCCAGAGTCCCACTCGTGACTCGGCCATAAAAGAAGCAAGGCTTGTTCAGACTTCAGACATAAAAGAAGCAAGGCTTCAACTTCTAAGCACAGCAGAACAAGCAATCAGATGTAGTAACAAAATCCAACACATCAACCTAGAAGTTCCTGGAAGCAATTATTATCAAGCAATTTTCAAATATATATGATCATGTAGCAAAAGGGGGCACTACTAGATTTGGTTGCTACTTGTTGATCGATATCCCATATTTGGATATTCATAGCAAACTTCCATCACATATGTTTTATCATAAATAACCTCAAGTAGCAGGCTGTTTTTTCCTTACATTGTTACCTCTTTTGGGAAACATAAGCAGCAAGTTAATTAGCAAGACCAATGGTAATTTCCACACCCAGATTGGTCAAAACATAAACAATTGCATCATGAGAGTCCAAGGTACTTCAAAACATTCTATTGAACTAGGATTTTACATTGTATTGGAGACCAATTTAAATCTGTCTTGCTCCCAATATTACTCTTTTCAATCAGAAAACTAGAACATTAAGATAGCTCACCAGAGTTAACATATAAATAATGCAGAGCTAGCAATAATAATAGAATATCAAAAACAAAAAGTGGAATAACAGAATTACTCTAGCACTTGACAACATAAGGTTCAGTGAAAAATATAAGCAGTAGTCATTGGAAGGCAACCTTTGTTCAAAGATGATATACAACAATTAGTGGTCATACACAATCGAACATCGACAAAATAAAATGTAAAGAAATTTCTTCAATCAATCTATCAATCTCAGAAGAAATTTCTTCAACTATTGTTGCGTTCTTGCAAAATATGTACAAAGACACAAACACAAACACAGGAAGATCACATACATTCTTGTTGCAAAACGATTGTTGCGTTGTCGCCGCCACCATGGTGAGTCGGAGAATCGGTGGATGCCATCTCCTCGCCACCACTGTGTCGAAGTGGAGAATCGGTCCAGTGGAGTCACCGAGGTCCGAGTCAGATGCACTGCAGCCCGCAGGGGGGGGGAGGCGGAGGCCGGAGGGAGGGGAGGGAGGGCGGTGGCAGGAGGGAGGGGAGGCGGAGGCCGAGGCACTGGAGGCCGGAGCCGAGACCGTGGCGCCAAGGGGCCCGGAGGGAGGCGGCGACGCCGCGACCGGCGCTGGAGGCCGAGCGCTGAGCCAAGGGACGGACGGGGAGGGGCGCCGGATTCGGGAAGGAAGGCGCCGCGCTCGAGCCCTAGGGTGTGAGGGAGGGAGTGAGGGCCGAGCCGCCGAGGGAAATGGGGAATTGAGAGGGTCAGGGCGTTCGGTTACAAATGAGAGAGACTCGACAACTAGGGTTACCACTGCACTGGGTCCGAGGAATTGAGGTTACTACTCATACAATAGCTATTCCGTTAGTTCGGTTAACAAAGCCTAAAACCGAATAAACCAAATTTATTTCGTTATTTCAGACACAAAACGAATCCACAACCGAATACATCGGTTTCGGTTTAATCGGTTTCGCTTGGTTTATTGGTTTGGTTTTGATTCGGTTTATTTGCCCAGCCCTACTCATACAGTTAAAATGTCAGACGTGCAAGTGCGAGCTAGTGCTCACTTGCTTACGACTAGAGGTGAAAACGAGTCGGATATGGACGGATATTGCTCTTTTCGTATTCTAACTCATATTTTTTTTCTCGATTCGGAACGAGATCACGGACTAGTTTGGATACGGATACGGATTCGGATTATTCGGGATACGAATATGAGACGGATACGGGACGGATTCGGGTCAAAAACAGATAAAGATATACGGATAATACACGCATATATAGAGTAATATATATTGAATTAAAACCATATGAGTACATGATTATAGTAATAAATTATATATCAATCAAACTTAACAAAGGTCGTAGAAAGAATATGCTACTTAAGAAACAATAGAACTAACTAATTGTTAATATAAATGGGCTGACATTGAAAAATATAGTGAAAATGGGCTGGACCTTACTGATATCCGAATAAAAAAAATCCGCATATCCAGATCCCGTCCCGGATTTACCGGATATTGGATGCTCCAGATCCGAATCCGAATACAGATTCAAGTATCCAGATTCGATACCGGATCCGACCGAATCCAATCCCGGATCGGGGAGATATCCGACCCGTTTTCATCCCTACATACGACCCCTAAAAGTTGAGGGCCTCAATTTTTTTGAAAGTTGACTAGGAGCTCTGATATTTACTATAGAAGAAAGAACAATATCTAGACTATAAACGTACACACACCAACGCACGCACTCACATACACATGCCACACACATGCGATGTATCCAATCCTCATGTCATGCGCACGCGTGTCGGGCTGAAGCCTCGAAGGCGGATGAGCAAGGATGCATGCTGGCGTCCCCACCAGCTGAGCTAGGCTCAGTTCACGAGGGGCCTCAATTTTTAGCCAACCTTCTCACTACACCACAGCAACTTTGTTGCAAAAGACGGTCTGTTGGCAAAAGCTACATGCAGTGTCACATAGTCTGTCGGCAATACATTTGGCGACAGACATCCTCTCTGTAGGTTAAAGTCCAGTCGGCAAAGACTTTTGCCGACCGACTAGGTATTACCGACAGACTAGCTGACTCCACATATAGTCTTATTGCCGACAGACATAATTTTGCCGTCAGACATAGTTATTACCGACAGACATATAATTACCGACAGATTGTGTGTTGGCAATTTACACTTTTACCGACAGATAGTTCGATGGTATGCTTTATCCCGATTTAAAAAAAATAAAATTCAATAATTAGCTTGATCACTATTAGGACAATCATGGTACTTTTATACTTCCATTCACAAAAATATAATAGTCTCAACCATGATGACATTATGCAATATTATAACCAGGACAACAAAATAGAGTAGTCTGAACAACACATTCAACATTACATTCATTAGCAATATATTTAGGGCCACAATAAAAACATCTAAGACATCAAAATAGAGTAGCCACATCCATAGTGATATCTTGCAACAGTACAGCCATTGGAAGTATATTTACATCAAACATCTAAGACATCAAAATAGCTAGCCATCTTTGTCCAAAAGTTTAAATAAGTATGTGTATAACCCAAAATGATCACTTGTAATACATCAAACTTAATTCTAAAAACAAATAACATCTTTGAAAGATTTCTTCCAACTTGCCATGGTCTTCCAACTTACTATGGTCTTCCAACTTTATCTACAAAAAGGAAATATGATCAAGATATTAGTGAAGGATTTAGCATCTCACACACAAAGATAATTAAGATAGATATTGATTGATATAAACAAAGGAATTAGGTAGGGAATGCAAATGCTGCAACTCAACCTAAAAAAGAACACATGCATGTAGAATGTAATCATTAGAGCTAAAAAGCCAATGAATTTGAGGAACAAAAACTAAATGCTCGAGACATCCAAAGCTACTCCTGCTGCTGCCGATCATCTCCATGATCTCCATGCCGAGCCCACACTATGTCCTTCAATAGCAGCTTATCCGAAGTGAACCTTGCCTCCTTTCTCAGACTCCTTTTCGATGAATAGGCCAGAGATCAAACCCTGTGGAGAAAGAGATGATTTCAAAGGCGTTCAAGTTTTTCACAGTCAGGGGCTTCACATCTTCAGGAGCATCCTTCTTGCGCCTCACACCAAGCGTTGGAGCAACATTCGTGGTGGCATTCTCATTGGGAGCCCTCTCCTTTAATGTAAGGGTGACCCTTACGGAACCAGGTAGACTCCTTTATCTTCCGGATCGAATTCGGACCATGGAAAGGGAGATAATTAGCAACAAGAACAAACAAGATAACACCACAAGACCATATATCTGCTTTTGCACCATCGTAGCCTCTCTTGCTGATCACCTCTGGTCCACATATGCAGGAGTTCCACAGGTGGTATGGAGCAATCCGTCTTGCCTCTTCGACTCTGAGAGTGCGCTCAGTCCAAAATCCGAGACCTTCAAGTTCTCATTCTCATCCAAGAGAAGGTTCTCAGGCTTCAAGTCCCGGTGATACACGCCTCGGTGTGGCAAGAATCCTTGCACTAATGAGCTGGAAGTACTTGTGGGGCGCCTCTGTAGCCTCCCGCCTTGGCAACCTTGTCAAAGAGCTCGCCACCCTTCACATACTCATATAGCATCCATACACACACATATACACACACTATTCATTAGCTACAAGTAGAATAGGATATTATACACCCAAGTTAGTAACATTTATATATATGGATAGTAAACTCTTCATCTGAGATAGGTACTCCAAGCTTGTGCAAGTTCTTAGCTGTGTACCATAATAGAGAGTTGTGTGTGGCATAAGAGAGAGAGAGACAGTTGTGTATGGCATGAATAAGAATCCAAGGCATGCAATGGTCTCTAAGTATGGCTCTTTTCTACTTGTTCAAAATACCTAACTTGTTCGTGCTACTAGACTACTAGTTAAGACAGATTGTTTCTAGTGGCTGTGCTGCTGTTCATGTTCGCTTTCTCAATTTTTAGCCAACCTGATCTGTTACTAGTTAATTTTGGTGTTATGTAGACGCTGAGGGAGCTATTTTACGCTTTCACTCTCCCTTTATTACCCTTTTACTGCTACTCCTATATCATATATTTGACGTAACTAGCCGAGTGCCTATACGTTACAAAAGATTTCAAATAAGCATAATACTAGCTGAGTGTATATGCTTTGCTAGGGCTAAAAAGTATCAAAATATCCCTGCATGTTTAGTTGACGTTGTCGGGATTGGCCTACTCAACGCCGTTAGCTCCGCCTTCATGTCGATTAAGCTCCGCAAAGCTGGCATCAAGTCTCTGCTACCACCATGCTAAGCCTACACCGTGCCATCAGCTTCACCATAGAGTCTAGTCGAGCTTCGTAGGTTTGTTTCAAGAAAGCTTTCCTTTTTTTGTTAGAGATTCTGTAGGGAGGTGTTTTTATTTTTTTTTTGTTATAGATTTTCTATGGAGGTGAAAGGGAGGTGGAGGGGTGACTTACCATCATAACCAAATCCTCATTTTATATTAGTAAAGATAAGTTGTAATCTCGACACAGTCCATCGTGCTTTGTGCTCGAACTGCGTCTTAGGGCATGCGCTCGTCATGCTCGCCATCTTTGTGTCGGCCTAGCTCACCTTTATGCGAGCCGTGCACGACCCATTTGTGCTTCATGTCGTGCCAACCTAGGCTCCTAAATAATTTGCATGCAATCAACAATCCATATAAATCTTATCATAAGTAGAGGTGGACGTCATGATGTCTTTGGGCCGCCCAACACAGTCCATCGTGCCGTGCTGGCTGTGTAGGGCAGCTCTTCGTCTTGCATACCATGCCGTGTGGTTTGGCTCGCCTTTAGCGAGCCGAGCCCACTCCATTGTGCTTCATGTTGTGTCAGCCCAGGCTTGACCCATTTGCACTATTGTGACAAGAGATAAGGATACGGAGACGCACAAAGCTAAAGCAATGGACACAAATGTTTGCGGAAAAGAAGTAAATTTTATTGATTCTTGAACAGGTACAGAGTTACTGTCTCGTTAAAAACCTTACGCCTCTGTGTGGAGTACCCCTGATAAGAAAAAGAGTACAATAGCTATGTACATATGCATAGACTACTTGAGGTCGAGATGGTCAAAGTCATCTATTATGGCCGTGATCTCCGGATCCTCGATCTGATGTTGTGTCCTGTGATCTGCACGCTCCCAGTCTTTGAGGCATGTAATTGCCTCAACCATCTCAGGTCTGAGAGATGACCCCCTTAGCTTAAGTATCTTCCCCACCAAACTGAAAGTGGCTTCCGACTAGACAGTAGACACCTGAACCACAAGTACATCCCATGCAAAATATGATAGCATAGGGTAAGTACGTTGGTAATTTTTCCACTACAAGAGTAAGCTGAATCAATTGTCCTCATCCATGTCAAGCTCGGTCTCCACGAAAGGTGCGTCGAGGTAGTAGTTGATCTCTATCCATTGATTACATTGCGACCTGCTCGGCGCTTCGAAAGACGAACTAGATATCTTCCCTTTTAGCTTCTTCCATATGTTTGAAGCGGTCGAACTGACTCCTGGTTTTTACTTTGTTGAGGTAGATCTTTTTGCTTCACTTCTACAGTCAAACATTTTGTAATACTTATCAAAAATTTTTAAAAAAAAATCATTATAAACACGAGTATAGGTCTTATAAAAATCAAGATCATCTACTTCATCTAATCTCTAAAGGGCGCCCTGCAAATCAGATAATTTTCTTCGAGAATCTAGAATAGTAGCAAAACAACATAGATGCGGAATAGCTTGAAAATATTTTATTTTTTTTCTCCATTGGTTCTATAATGGGTTGTAAAATATAATTATCTCTGTTTTCTATGAAACTGTTAGCAATAGTTCAAAGCCACTTGATGATTAAGCAAGAAGTTGGGTAGTACATATAGGATAACATGTTGGTTGCATTGTAAAAAATTTCTAAAAATTGATGAAAATAATGGACAGCTTCTCAATCCACATCATGAACTAATGGCTTACCATTATTGCAGTTGACGAAGATGGTGATAATGTGTTTGTAGTTTTTGCACCGCTCTAGCGTAATATACAAAGAGTTCCATCTAACATTCATATAAAAGTTGAATCTTCTTGGTAGCTTATAGTTGGTCCTTCAGTGTTCCGAGAACTGGCACCGATGCAAAAATGTGGCGACATCCTATTATCACCCCTAATTCTAATATGAACAGTAGAAAAATTAGGATCCTTGGATTGTATAAAATCCTTCGATATCTTCACAACACAATGTAGTACCTCATTAAATTTTTGAGAAATTGTGTCACGAGAATGCTTGAACTAATTGCAAACTCTCTTTCTGGTGCAAACTTGAAAACTAACAATCTGGGCCTCTAGATCTTCTCTGGACGGTTTAGATGCACAAAGGTGGGATTCCACCCATCCACTTATGCTAATTAGGCACTTACCACCCCGTCTAATCCCAAATTAGCCCTCACGCGCCAGGCCGTCTCTGCCTCCTCCCGATCGCCAGGCAAACCCTCCCGTCCCTCTGCCTCCTCCCGATCGAAGCCAGGCAAACCCTCCCGCGCCAGGCCGTGCTCTGCCTCCTCCTGATCGCCAGGCGCCAGGCCGTTCTCTACATCCTCCCGATCGCCAGGCGCCATGCTCTGCCTCCTCCCGATCGCCAGGCGCCAGGCCGTGCAGCCCATCCGACGCCGCCTTGCCAGCGCCTCGACGTCGCCGCCGCGTAGCCCTCGGCGCCGTCGGCGTATTGGTCGTTGTGTTAAATGCGATGCGACTTCTACCCCGGTGTCTGCGGCGACCAGCGCTTCACCGGTGGCGGCAATAACTTCTACTTCCACGGAAAGAAGGACCAGACTTCGCATCCTCTCCGACGCCGACCTCCACATCAACACCCACTTCGCCGGCAACCGCAACGCCGCCACCGGCGTGACTTCACCGATCCGGCCCTCGGCATCCTCTTCGCCCACCACCGTCTCCACCTTGGCGCCGTCACGACCACTCACTGGAACCCCGCCGTCGATCACCTCAATGTCACCTTCGACGACGAAGCGTCGCCTGTCGCCGTCGACGGCGTCTGCGGTTCCGATTCCACACAAGTCTGCCCACCGACGCCAGGCCCTCCGACGCCGCCATTGCCGCCTCCCCATTGCTTTCCCAGTGCGTGTCGGTGTTTCCCAGTACGTGTCACCGCCTGGGGCCTGACCAACACATCGATCACCGGATGATGACACCGGTCTCTCCCTCATGCAGCAGCGGACACGGTTTAGACGGAATTGTCGACCAGATTGCACCGCCGGCATCCGAGATGCGTGATCCTACAATGGTGACAACGTGCATTGATCCTCCTATATTAGTGCAAAATGGTAACCTGGAAAAATTACATTACATTCCCTTTAGACAAAGAACGTCTGAGGCACATCTTGCCGCAATTTGAATGAAAACACAGGATAATATATTATTGAATTTACGGTGTAACCAATGTACTTATTACAGCTGCCACAACCAATGAACCACTACAAGAAATGAAAAATTAAGTGGGCCAAAAAATACTCACGAATTTATGTACTTAAATTCGTCGATTTATTAAAACCCACGAATTTAATTAAATTAAATGGGCCAAAAAATACCGAGCAATTTATGCATTTAAATTGACGGCATATAATAATACCCATTTATTTAAATTAAATTGAGCCAAAAAGCAGACCCACAATTTATGCACGAACTTAGGGCTAGGCGAAGGCGTCTCTCTCTGTCTTCGCTCTCTCCGCACCCAGCGCTTCACCGCTCTCACGTGCTCTCCGCGTGACGCGCCCGCCCTCAGCCAGCGCCTTGCCCGCCCGCGCCCGTCCGCCCCGCCCACTTGCCTTGCGGCCAGCCTGCCCTTGCTTCGCCCGCGCCCGCCTCCTCCCACTCATGGCTGGCACAGCCTGCTCGCCCGTCGCCAGACCCCGACGCCATGCAGAGCTCCTCCGCAACATCGTCGAGCTGGGCGCCTACTGAGGCGCCACTCGGTCAACCTCGTCATGGAGCTCTGCGAGGAGGAGCTCTTCGATGGATCATCGCCAGGCCACTACTCCGAAGCGCGCCGCCAAGACTCTGCAGGAGATCGTCTCCGTTGTCCTGTTGCCATTCCATGGGGGTCATGCAGGGACCTCAAGCCCGAGAACTTCCTCTTCTGAACAAGAGGGAGGACTCATTGCTCAAGCAACCGACTTTGGCCTCTCCGTCTTCTTCAAGCCCGTGACGGCGCTCGATCTGCCCATCTCTCGATTATCTCATCCTTTGCACCCTTCTAGTTTCTAATGTTAATTCCTTCATTCCTGTCACGGGCTTGTTCCTAATTAACTACTCCACGTGCAATCACTTAGCCTCGGTATGTGGAGAAGCGCCAATTGAGATGGGCATTGCAGCTGTAGGATTGTGCCGTTAGGCGCTCATGGTTGGTAGGCACATCACGAGTGTATCAACCGTAAGAGGATCGGACAAGAAACCTCAAGAAATGATTAGCATATTATTCTGAAGTCGGGGCTTTTTTTGGCTCTAAGATCATTGGAGGAAAATGCCTTGAGTTTTAGCAATTGAGGTGATCAATGTTGTTTGATCCTTAGTAATCGAGCTCATGTTATGCCCAAACCGAAAGGGGATAGTGTCAATGCGAGTGAGCGTTCAGGATCTTGTTGGAAGTGCGTATTATGTGGCTCCGGAGGTCTTTGAAACGACGCTATGGAGCCGAGGCGAACATATGGAGTCTTTGGAGTTATCCTTTACATCCTTCTATCTGGCGTTCCTCCTTTACGGGCAGGTAAGTTTTGGTGCTCCTAGCAACAATTAGATTTTGATAGCATTATCCTAACATGAACACTTCGTGTTCTTTGCTCCCTTTGTTTTACCGAGAATGAGGATGGTATATTTGATCTTTGTTTTGCGAGGTCATATTGATTTCTCATCCAATCCTGGCCTTCAATATCTAATGGCATAAAAGACTTGGTCAAGAGGATGCTAAAGCAAGACCCAAAGGAGCGACTTCTTCTTGCTGAAATTCTAAGTATATCTCTATTATCGGACTCACCTCTCCCATTCATTGGCAATCTTGGTTCTCTGATTGATTTCCTCATGTGTATGATTGGAAATGCACCTACTTCTATTTGTTAAAGTTGTTTATGCTGTCTCTATAATCTGAATCTTCATTCTTGTCTTTATGCGCACATGGTGTCTTAATCTAATACATTAAGCATACAGACCATCCATGGATTAGAGAGGATGGAGAGGCCTCGGATAAACCACTTGATATTACAGTGATTGGTAGAATGAAGCAGTTCGGGCAGTGAACAAGCTTAAGAAGCTTGCCTTGAAGGTAACCAAATGATCTGAACTTAAAAGATTTTTTCCTTTGTCTTAGCAGTCTAGTCTGCAATACATGATAAATCCTTTCATTTCTTGTGATGGACTTATTGTGATGTGTTGAATAAGATTGAATGTGAAGATGGTTGTGTTGAATAAGATTGATTATCTAAGGATCTGCTAGAATGTCTTCTTTTGGTTTGAGAGATTGATATATATATTATAACTGCAAATGTTTTTTTGTCTGCTGAGTGGATGTCCTATTTACTAGAGAGGTCATGCCGAAATTTTGTATATTTCTCTGACTTAGTTTTTGTATATTTCTGTGACTTAGTGGATCAGTATTCTTGGCTTAAGGTATATAACTTGATAACTCTTATCTCCATGTCGTATGCAATTACAATTGTCTTTGCTGCTTCGATTGAGTATATATGGTACGCAATTTGGAATAAGATGGGATTTTCTCCTCGAGGATTAAAGTATTTCTCTAATAGTACATTTGCTAGAAAGATAGAGAAATGATTCAGACTCACAGTTGCACCTAGACCCAAAACTTTATCTCAAATTGTTCGTAACTATTAGTTATTTCTGGTTGGTGTTATGTTTATGTTAAAGGGGATGTATTGAATTATGATCCAAATTCAGAAGAAGGCTAACTTCTGTCGGAGCGGAGCGGAGGCCCGTCGCCGGGAGGCTTGGGCCTCCGCGGATGAACTTACTACAGATGCTCTGCCTATTCATGGTTATGAACACTATAAGGCAAAGGATTATGCTCTTGCTCACGCGCCTTTCTCAGGTTTAGTGGACTGTGCTCTAACAGCGAACGAACATTTCCTTCCTTCTTCACCAAAATTTTCTAATCAAGGAAACCTTATTCTGTTGTCTTATCATCCAGGAAGTAGCAATGCAGTGGACCGGTGGGGCTGCTGGCGATGAACCTTTGTATTACATTGTGTCTCCTAAGGATATAGTAGTCGCAAAGCCAAGGTTTGTTAAGATGTTGAACAACAAGAACTCATATTAGCCTTTAAGTCTCTGATTGCTAATGAAACAAGGCAATAATCCGTTAGGTAAAATTTATCCTTTTTGAAAATGTGGCGTGGTGGCCTTCATTGGCATATTTTCTCTCGATTGTCATCTTGGAGGACCTCATTGATTTCAATCATTCTCGCCCACATGATGTAATTGTAATATGCAAGCATGCTAGCTACTACAATGAGATCACTCCAAAGAACTTATGTAATCTGATGATATTCAGTTTTCTCTTAACTACAAGAATTATAGCCATGTTGGTTAGATATTTAAATTTCTTTTGATATTGTTCATTTTATGTATGTTTATGTCCTTGCAAAAAAAATCCATGGCCATTGGCCAATTTCATCTTCAAAACATTGTTTTTGATGTTTTTCTTGATATAATTTGTGCCTTTTAATTAGAGATCTGTCAAGATCATATTGCTTGGCTTCTTCAACATGGTTGGCATGAAAAGGCATTGGTGCGATTGAAGTGGACAAGGGCGGACCGAGCTTCTTGATGAGGTAAACTAGCAAATAGTTAAGTATTCATAAACCGCTAAGATACTGTTTTCTTCCCATCGATATATTATCCTAGTCATGTTTAGACCTAACTAGAAAAGGAAGTAGTTGAATTATTAAATTTTGCTCATCTCTGTTTCCTCTCGGTGGGTTCAAAATACCTTGATCACTTGATAATTGAAAGAAAATATCTGTCAAGCTGCACAACTCTGTCCAAAGTTGTCGCAAGGATCTCCTTGACATGGGAGAGGTGAGAAAAATAAGTAGATACACACTTTGCCTTCATCATGTGAGCTAGAATAATACTTACAGAATGAGATTTTGATAGCCATTATATGTGTTAATTGAGCATTTTTTATATGTAGTAACCAAAACTTTCGTGCCACAGGTGGATCTTTCACTTTGCTCATCTACGGCAACTTCCTGCATTGGTCCCTTACATGTATAGCAAGGCGGGCAATCTTGAACAAGCTAGTAATGTGCATTTTAAGATTGAAGTTGATGTATAGCAAGGAGGGTTTCCCATTGGATTGAAGTTGATGTGAAGTGATCATAGCACCTAGTAATGTGCATTTTAAGATGCTACCTGCCTTGTTGGATACTTGTGTGTCCATGGAACTTTATATGTTTTGCAGTTACGAACCTGGGATGAGTTGAAAATTTATATAATAGATTATACTTTTGCAGATATTCATAAACTGCAGAAGCAGAAGTGAAGTCATCACATAAGAAATTTGCATATATGCTTAGTTATTCTAGCTACTCTCGGTCTCTCATTGTTTAATTTGTCCTTATATATTATAACTGCAAATGTTTTTTTGTCTGCTGAGCGGATGTCCTATTTACTAGAGAGGTCATGTCGAAATTTTGTATATTTCAGTGACTTAGTTTTTGTTGAATTATGATTCAAATTCAGAAAAGGCTAACTTCTGTCGGAGCGGAGCGGAGGCCCGTCGCCGGGAGGCTTGGATCGTTGTTATTCTTGACCTAGGTCATTGCCTTACATATGTTCATCTTGTAAGCCGTCGCGAGTTGATCTCTCCAGCGATTTGTAAACACTCTTGAGCTGGATGGGTAGTCAGTCACCAGGATATATATATATATATATAATGGTGATAAATTGTGAATATTTTATAACCCACAATTTAACGATTAAATAAATGGGTTGAATATTTAGATTAAATTGTGGTTTTATTCAACCCACGAATTTAACTGTTAAATTCGTGGGGTTTTCAAATTTACGAATTTAACAGCTTAATTCGTGGGTTTTTCAAGAACCCACTTAATTTAATTGATTAATTTCGTCGAGTTAAATTCGTGAACTAAATTGACGGTTTGCCCATTAATTTACCTTAAATTTGTGGGTTTTGGCTAAATTGTGGGTTTTGGCCCACTAATTTTTTCCTGCTTCTTGTAGTGAACACTTTGTATAGCTGTAATACCTGCCATGAATGTCTCGCTATTCACCACATCATTCACCTAGCTATTCACCTAGCTCAACTGACCAAAACAACATAAAGTTCTCCCTTCGCTACCTACAAGACATGCACTAGTTTAGGCTTTAGACAGATGAACTGCTAGAGCCAGCTTCATTCATATCCCCATGATGTGATCCAGACCTGCATGAAGACCTCCTCCCATGTTTGCATGAGGGCCTCCTCCCATGCCTGCAATCGTCATGTTGTGCAGCAATTGTTGGAGCCATCGCCTCGTTACATGATCATCCTGTGTTTGTAGTAAGAAGCTGGAGTCAGTATATAATTGAAACTTGCAGAACAAATTTTAATGTCCGGTAAAAGCAAAAAATAGGAGTTATAACAAATCATCGAGCCATTTTGTTCAATCATTGCAGTTCCCGTAGGGATTCCTGGGAAACCAAATCCCAATCAGACCGTTTGATTAACATGACTGGATTACCGGAATGAGTATCCAAAAAGAACCGGATGCCATTCCACAAATAAATCTACATTGCAGTATGCTATGAAACACTAACAGCAGTATTTTCAACCCACCACAAGACCCCTGGTGCCATGAGTGAGGGCCTCTCTCATGTACAAGTGTACCTGAAGAAGTGCAAGTGCATTGCAGACACGGTTTGATGCACCTGGTGACAATGTTGGGGGTGAAAGTGAGGGATATATTGACACAATCTCCTGCATATGTTAATGTAAAACTGTCCAATTTGGGTTATCAGCCTTGGAGATTGGAACACTGATGTTTGACTAAAAACATAAGAATGTTGATGTTTGTAGTAGTGGCTTGTACCATGGGCTTGCTCTTTCCGTAGATAATATAGATGTAAGGGAAGTATCTAGTAACTTTGTAACTAATCTAGATGATCTGCAGAAGATAACTAAAGTAGAACATGCTGTTTCTAAATTATAAATGTCTTCTCTTATAGTTCTTAGACTGTCTAGACTTCTTACTAGCTCCCGTAGGGATAAGTTTACTCATCAATACAAGGCATTCCCTCTGGTGCAGAGTTCCAGAAAGCTCCAGTACTTGAACAAATACTATTAATGTGCACAACCCAATCTAAACCTTACAGGCTGCTCCCAAAAACTGCAAAAAGTCACTAATGGTTCAGCAAATGGATTTTGTCTTTCCCAACACTCATCCTCCTGTAGTTTCTTTTGTTCACCCAAAAGAAAAATACATCAGCGATGGGGATGGGGAGGGACCTTGGAGAGGTCGAGGAGGCTCTCACACAGCTCGGGTCGCAGAGGTCGAGCACGAGCTGCTCATGACGCCATCTTCCGGTCCTTCAGGGCGGCCGTAGCCGTCGACGGCACGCTATGGCAGCGGAGGGAGGGAGAGGGCGAGGCGGAGGTCGAGGAGGGCGTTGGAGAGGACGTCGCCGGAGGAGACGCGGCTAACGTCGGGGCCGAGGGCGAGTGCCTTGAGCGCCTCCTGCGCCGGCGGCGGCCAGAAGAGGAGGCAGAGACGGGATGAGCACGCCTGGCTTCGATCGGGAGGAGGCAGAGGGACGGGAGGGTTTGCCTGGCGATCGGGAGGAGGCAGAGATGGCCTGGCGCGTGAGGGCTAATTAGGGATTAGACGGGGGGGTAAGTGCCTAATTAGCATAAGTGGATGGGTGGAATCCCACCTTTGTGCATCTAAACCGTCCAGGGAAGATCCAGAGGCCCAAATTGTTAGTTTTCAAGTTTGTACCAGAAAGAGGGTTTGCACCAAATACGCCGCCTATATATATATATATATATATATATATAGGTGCCTCCATTGAGTGCATATGAGAGGTAGATTTTAAACCATAAGTGCTCACAAGAAGATCATGTAACTTGTAGAAAAGTATAGAGTTCATGCGAAACATGTTGTGACTTTCTCCAGGAGTCCTCAAACTTTCTATCACCCAACCATATCCACTTAGTTGTGAAGTTCTAGGTTTATTTTTATCATAATACTTTGAGAAATAATTTGTCATGATAGATGCAGCACAAGTTAGGGACAACATGACCTGTTGTCATCGCCTCATCAACTCTACAAGGAAATCATGATCATCCTCATCATCACTCCCACCACTTTCACTTTCACAAGACATCTGAAAATGAAAATGACAACATAGCAGCATCAATATATCAAGATAGCAACATCAATAGATCAAGATAGCAACATAATAAATTTTGAACAACAACGAAATAGTTTTACAATAGATTAATAATCCCAAAGACAAATAAAAGTCTTAATAATACAACACAAGTATGGCTATCTAATGCCCAATCTTGGCAACATACTTTCTTACTAGCCAACCAAATCGTTCTTCTGTAGTGTCCAAGGTCATAAACAATTTCCTTTTAGCCCTCTTGATAAATAGTTCAATCACAATGAAATGCTCATTAGTCCCAGCCACTCCACCACAATCCTTCACCACAGCCATGGCATCCTTTATGCTAAGGCCCGGGGGGTCTTCCCTTTTAGAGAATGATTCAAAAGATGCATCATATTTTTCATGACACTCAACAATGCGTGTCATTTGGTCCTACATCCATTGTCCTCTACCAGTCTTCGGTTTTTCCTCTTCTCGTTGCTAGCACCACATGCTCTCTTTCCTTTCTTGTCAGCAATATGCGATTCATCTTCCTGATCACTATCTTTGTCATTATTCTCATCTACATCCTCTTCTAGATTAATAGCAGTAGATGCATGTTGAAGAGAATCCCCTGAAGGATTCCAGTGGTCCTCTCTGGTGTTTCAAAGATCTTCGAACATCTCTCTCATCAGCTCCTCATTTTGAAGACCTCTCTTTTGGAACTTGATACAACCTTTCAAGTCCTGTCACTGTGAGACAAAAATGTTAGAATTTAATAGAAATTTGTAGCCAAATATTCATACATGCAATACAGAATGAGTACTCACCTTATTTACATTCTTCCACAATTCATCGGAGGCGTCAAGTGTACCCCTCGCATGGTCCCAACCTAGACCGGTCTCTCTTTTCAATAATTTCTTCCATATACCATACTCAATCCCCATTTGTTCTTAATTTGTTGTTTTTTGTAATGCAATCTTTTCTTCAAATTTGGCAATCATAGTAACATAATCTACTTTGTTCAAATGGGTACTTGAATGATTTCCAACTCTAACTTGTTCAACAAATAACTCACACACTATCCTAGTTTTCTCATCGGTCCACTCAGCATTTCCTGCCATCTGCATTAGACCATATGTCATACACTCGAGTTCATGAGGCGATGGTCAGTGTACTATAAAACAATATCATTCTAATAAATGAAATAAAAGAATAACACAATACACTGAATACCCTTCAGTTTATCAAACTGTGAAAGCTCTCTTGATTCTACACAGTAGGTAATACATTATTTGTGACACTAGTTTTTGCGATCTGCTTGGAGAACAGCAACATATGATTTACAATGTATAGCTAGTTTTGAGATTTGTTGAAGGTTGCTTGATGAGATTATCACGAGAGGTCTAAATCTCTCTCAGTGCAACACTTCACATCATACTACGATGACAGCAGTCAGCTTGCTAAATACCCACTAGTTACCATGTCTGGCACAACAAAAGACGAAACTAGTACGACAACCAGCACACGATCGGCCTATTGTAGACATGTCCAAATGGGCGGCCTGGCATGGCTCGGCCCAATTAAAAATCAGCATGGTCCATTTCGGCCCGAATAATAAATGGGCTGAAGGGCCGGCCCAAGCATGGCTCACAAGGATAACGGGTTGTCTTGGTGCCAACACGGTCATCGACGGGTCAGAATAAAGCCATACCAGCCTGTTAGCATCAAAAGAATGAAAAAAATCCATAAAAAAATAGAAAAATTAGAAAAATAGAAAAAGTATGGAAAAAATGTAGAAAAAGATGAAAATTTCAAAAAAAAAAAGAAAACATTTAGAATAATTATAAAAACTCGAAGGATGCAGAATTTTTTAAAATATATATATATAAATTAAGAAAAAACTAAAATATGAGATAAATTCTAAAATGAGACAAATAATTTGAATTAAATAATGAGCTTTATTGATATTTGGCTGTCTCGTTAAAAACTTTACCAAGTAAAAACTCAACACGGAAAACCTTGGCAAAGAAAAAAGAGTACAACCTATAGCTCAGTGATACAGGAAAAAAGTGAATATTACAATTATTCTTCCTTATTATCTAGATAAAGATTTTCTAACGTCTCCGCCAACTCAGCATTTTCTGTAGTATGTTGAGCTCGTTGATCAACTTGTTCTCAATCTTTCACATTGAGAAGTATTTTCACCATTTCACTTGTCAGATTTGTTCTTCTCCTCGATTATTCTTTCAGATAGACTGAAAGCAGACTCCGAAGAAACCGTGGAGACAGGAACTGTCAACACATTCCGTGCTAATATGAAAACACCGAATATGTTATTTTGTGCTTGTGCCACCACTGCAAAATATTGAAGTCCTCCTCTTCCTACTCTTGGTAGTTGACAGTGTCGCTGTTGAGATAGGCAACTAGCTTCCCACCACTTAATGTGTCCGAACTTGTAGTTGTTGTAGTCGAACTCCTTGAGAAAGAGTCACTTGCACCCCATATCTTTCCCCGCGCAGTTTTCTTCTTACCTACTGTAGGTGCTGGTGGAGGTCGCTGCATGCGAACTACATCAAACTTGCGACCATACTTATCATAAACTTAAGATAAGTTAGCACAGACATTTGAAAAATAACTAGAATAATCAGTATCTACTGCATCACTTAGAAGAGAGAACATTAGAGAATCCTCGAACTTTAGCTCTAGAATCTAAAATAAATGCAAACATAGGAATTTCTTGCCATATTTTAAAAATTTAGTTTTCATAGTATAAACAACTTCATGCAAGATATTATCATTTTCAGGGCTCTTTAAGTGGGTAGCAATTTCTAAAATATGATGCACAATTAAAGGAGAGGTTGCGTAGTAAACTCTAGATAAAACAACAGTGGACTCATAAAAAAAATTCTAAAAATGACAGCAAGTATTTAGAAATAAACCAATGTTGATCTGTGAGTAGCAGTTGACCATCCCATGTACGACAGTGCGTGTTAATAAAAACAAAAAATGTGCTTTTGTATGGTATGAGATTCTTAAGCATCAAGTAAGTAGAGTTCCATCTAACATGCATATCCAAACCAAACTTACGTGAATGCATATTCATTGCAATACAATAAGTCTTATATGCTGCTACTCGTTGATTAGAATTACTTAAGAAAGATATTGCAGTGCGAAAAGGTTCAAGATACTGATTTAACCTCTTCAAACCAGATTTAACTATAAGATTAATAATATGACAAGCACAACACTAATGTAATGAGAAAGATTCAGCATATGGATTGAAAAGCGGAGTAAGAATATTCATGGCATAAGTATTTGCAGAAGCATTATCTAATGTTATTGCAAAAATCTTATCACTAAGGCCAAAATCTTCCACAACTTTTGCAATACAGTCAGCAATATTTTCACCAGTGTGTGCTACATCAATTAATTTGAATCCTATAATTCTCTTTTCTAGTCACCATTTATTGTTTACATAATGTGCAACTACACTAAGGTAATCTTCTTTAGCTCCACTCCATATATCAGATGTCAAAGAAACAGAAAAAGTACATGTAATAAATTTTTCTTTTAGCTTATTGCAACAATTGTTATAATGTTTAATCAAATCTCTAGTTATTGTCTGTCTAGAAACGATAGAAAACCTAGAATTATAAGCTGTTCTAATATAATTTTCAAACGCAGCTAACTCATTAAAGTTTAAAGGAAGATTTTCAGAAGCGATTAAACGACAAAGAGATTCACAAGCTACCTCAGGATTATAGTCCCAGTTATGTACCGTACTGTCAGGGTTGTACTGTAGCTGCGTCTGTCACAAAGCAATCACCGCTTTTTTCTACAGCTCTCAGCATGCCTCTTCAAGTGCCCCGTACCACCTAAAGATTTCACTGTTAATTTGTACTATTTGTGCTTACAATATTTACAGACAACATAACTACTCTGGACGCCATCTGATATCTCAAAAATCTGCTCGAAATCTTTTCAGACTCCCGATGTACTGTGTCTTATTCTTTTCGCCCCGATGCTTGCCGATGCAGTACCACTTGTAGAGCCTGAGGATGGCACAACTCCTGCAGCTTCTTGCAATTCATAGAATGCAAGGAATTCCTCAGGTGAAATCCCGAAATCAGAAAATGGGAAAGACGAAAAATCCCTGTATTCCATAAAGCAAATTGGAAAAAATAATTATGCTATGAGTACTAAAATATGATTTAAAATACTAACAAAATAAAAAAATAAATCACAATTATTACCTTGATTTCTTGACAGAAGTCGGAAGCCGAATTTCGGATTTTTGACAAAACTATTTTGAATTTTGCCAAATTACCACCAAGAGCAAAATAATTTCCATAAGAGAATGAATAGAAGAGAATGTAAGATTGTTGGTGTGGAAATGGGGGCAGCCACCTATTTATAGGAAAAAAATCGGGATTTTTTTTGAACTTTTTCGGATTTTTTTTGAATTTTTTAAGCTTCCAACGGCTATAAAACAACTATTTTTCAAACTAAACGAGCTAAACGGACTGTACTTACCCCAAATCATGCTAAGTTAAAGCAAGTTTGTAGTCTTTACCATCATCTTGATCAAGCGGCCCAAGCACGGCAACGAGCGAATGAGTAATGTCAAGACGGCCCATTTATGGTGGACTGCCGTGCGTTTCTGGCCGAATAACAGATGTCGTGCCTCGGTGCGCCCAACCCGGCCCGTTTGGGCACCTCTAACTTGGTGTAGCATTTTGCCCACTAAAATGGAGACGAAGGACCTACTACAAATTGGCAATCAAGTCACAGTGAACGTTAAGCTTTCCAACATCTATTTGACAGACCTGATAGGCCTACTTGAAGCATCTAAAATAAACTACTTATTGGGTCTTTAGCTGAATGGGATGATTATTATTATTTTTTAATGCAGTCTATCACGATGGCATGCTATCCTGAAGAGATGGGCCACTAGTGCCTTATGTAAGATCTGGATGCCCTATGTGCTTTTGTCCTTGGTTGTCTCTGTTTTATTATGTCAACTTCAACAATAAATGAGTAGATAATATGGGAAAAAAATTGACACCGGAATGATTTTCAAAAGAGAAAATGCAATCTTTGTCACTCCAAACTTTGCCTCTTCAATTTTTGCCACTCTAAACATTGTAATACAATCTTTGCCACTCAAAACAATTACCACTTCCATATTTGCCATTTTACCTCACTAATCTCATTTTCTCTTTTTCTAAATTAGTTTAGGTACTGGAAATGACAATTGTACCCTCGCTTCTGTAGGTGTTGTGCCAATCAAATTATCGCATGAGATTTTCCCCTCCTCCCTCTCTGTGAAACTACAGGTCCTGCAGTCCTGCTACAGATGGAGATGAAACTGTAGTATATATATAATTTTGTTTTGTCCTCCGCTATTCACAAGCTTGTCCTGAAATGCATTCAGTCTCAGAGTCGTAACACGACCAGTTCACATGGTGCGAGTATTTCAATACAACATTGTTCTAGGTATTCTGCATGTGCTTCATTCAAGATATTGTTGGTTTGCTGGGTGCACATGTGTTAATGAATCTTCAGTGTTAAGACCGTGCAAGCTAATGGCTCATTAGCAATAAGCAATAACGATTCAAATAGAGAATTGGGTGTATATATCACATATAATACGAGTTGCAGAGACCCAGCAAAGGTAACCGTTTATAACATATGAGACCATCATTCTGGTCATTAGGTAGGCCTACAAGATTCAGCATGATACAATACAAAACTACTACCAAAAAACGATATGCCCTCTGCATATTTTACAGGTATGAGCTATAGCGCCAGAAAAAACATGAGAGCTTGCAGGAGGAAACATGAAAAAAGAAAAATAAAACAATCCCTCGTGATTACTTCCTGTTGCCTTGATGTTTGCAGCTCCACCACCAACAGGATAAGTATATGCTGTTTGTGCTAGAAATTCAGCCTTGAATCAATTTCGGAGGACCAAACAACGAATCAGATGTTGTCATTTCTCTCTTCTGATAGGTATAATCATATAAGAACCATCCAGCTGAATCTGTAGCGGGATATCCATACCGTAGCCTACAAACTGTCATCAATGACTTCTTCCCTAACCCAAAAGTTGCCAAACCCACCGGATTTTCTGGTATTGTTGCCCCCAAAGCTGCCAAAACTGCCAGAGCCAGAATTACCAAAACCACCACCAGATCGTCCTGAGCCAGAATCCCCAACAAGTCAGAACAGCTTGTTTAATTAGGGAAGGGTAGAACTGTAAATTTCAGTGTCCAAATTAATTTAGAAAAGGAGAAAATAAGATTAGTGAGGTAAAATGGTAAATATGGAAGTGGTAGTTGTTTTGAGTGGCAAAGATTGTATTACAATGTTTAGAGTGGCAAAAATTGAATAGGCAATGTTTGGAGTGGCAAAGATTGCATTTTCTCTTTTCAAAAAGGGCTTTAATGGAGTAGCGATTTTGGCTGTCAAACCACACGTTTCATTGTAATGGATGCGCAGTGCTCGCCTGGTCTCCTGGGTTGAACAGAGGCTGGATGCGAATGAGGTTTGGGGGCAGGTGAAACCTTCAGACGGTGGGATTTCCTGTGGTGTTTTACGGGAGGGGTATTCTCATTTGGATGCACACCTTTCATTGTAATGTAATTTGGACTGTTAATCGGATACCAAACCAGTTAGTTCATGTTTCTGAACTACTAATTCTAGGTTTAAAGTCTCGGACCAAATTCCTGTGGTGGAATTCAGATTACAAAATCAGCTTGCACAGTCTTTATAGGCCTTGTACTACTCCATAGGATTAGTGAAAGAACAAGAACCAATACAAGGGGTTTGCTCAGATCTGGTGGGAAGAGAGGTCGGGGGAGGACGGGTTGCCACGAAGAGCAGGGTGAACTACGGCGCCGGAATTAGGGTTATGGGTGTTGGTAGCTAACCTTTGCGGGAGGAATACGAGGGGTGCGTAGGGTCACCGTGGACACCGGCTCGCTGCTTATGGAAGCCGCTCGCGGACGCTGGGTCACCGCTCCTCCATGCTGGGTCACTGCTCGTGGATGCCGCCGTGGACACTGGGTCACCGCTCGTGGACGCCGCCTTGCAGCTCGTGGAAGCCGCCATTACGTCGAGTCGCTGCTCGTCGCCGTGCATGCCACGACGTGGACGCTGGGGCGGCGAGGCTTGGATGTGCAGTGCTCGCCTTGTCTCCTGGGTTGAACAGAGGCTGGATGCAAATGGGGTTTGGGGGCAGAGTGAAACCTTCAGACAGTGGGTTTTCCTGTGTTGTTTTACGGGTAAATACTACCGATTTGGAGGGGTATTCTCATTTGGATGCACAGGCTCCTCACGGGATTCAGCCAAAAGTTGGCTCCTCAAGTCCAGTTCATTTCACAGGTGCGCTCCAATTTCACGGGAGCTCGCCCGTTCGGCTGGACTCCGGGTGCTCCGGCTGGGAAGTCAGGAGCAGGAATAGTACCGAACGTGCCCTAACTATGTGAATAATTTGTTGAACAGAAATGTTTCCTATCCTAGCATATCGATAATACATCAAACATCTACTTTTCATGGAGCAAAGTCGTTTGGCCAATATTTGGTAAGGGAAAGTCAGACAAAGCCCTTTTGAAGTGATTCCATTGGCTAGCTGCAGTCACCATGTTTTTTTTTTGTTTGTACTTTCTACTGCAATTTGTGTTAAGAGCTGCAGATAGTTCATCCTCTATGTGTCTGTCATTGCAGTTTGCTGTTTCCCTTAAGTGGAAATTAATCCTTTGACACGGAATCATGGACTCAAAACTGTGGCCTAGGTGTATTTGCTTAGCAGTTTGTACACTGCATAGGTGTGTCCCAGTTTGTTTAGTCAGCTAACAAGCTCAGATTAGTGTTCTGGAGGAAAATTTCATATATGCTTTCGGTATAGCTCGGTGAGCTCTTTTCCTAAATTCAGAGCAGAGTGATCCATTCCTAAATAGATTTCTTCAGTAAGCCTCTCCATGTTAGCAGATTTTTTATGGGTTGATGACTGGACTTTAAAAGATGCTACCTAGGATCAGTGATGTCAAGGTTTGGTGCCATTATGATGTATCTCTATATGAATGAATTTGTACAATGTTTCCTTCCATGGTGTTCTGTATTACTGTTCATGGAAACTTTAGTTGCCTTTTAAAGTGATATATCTGTTACTGATTTGTACACGTGTATGTACAAGCATTGCCATCTCACTGTTATTGGCCCAATCTAGGTCTAACCATTGTTGTTTTTTTGCAGGGTTAACCACATCAAGCTAATTAACTCAATCCGGATGCATCTATACGAGGGTACCAGAAACATGAGAGATGGCAAGCAAAGATAGAAGAACTGCAGGGAACAAGACACCTTCAGTAACCTTATTTTTCTTCGCAAAAATACTGAACTGAAGGTCCCAATGCTTAGGAATCTATTTTATGTTTAGGAATATACAAGAACAATGGCAATTTGATGGTCTCCTGCAACGGTGGGCTTAACCAGATACGAGCCGCTGTATGTTCTACATTTGAATATATCTATTGAAAAGTTTATTTCTCTTCACAAAAATACTGAAACTTGTCAAGATATATTTGGTTTTAACTTCATTTTGGACTAATCCTAGGTATCGTTGCAAGCAGCGGGCGACGGAACCAATGGCCGCGGCGTGGTGAACTGGTGCTGCTCCTGATTGAGTCTTGCCCGAAGTTTTCTTCTTCGTTCTCTCTCTCTCTCTCTCTCTCTCTCTCCCTCCCTCCCTCCCTCCCGGAACAAGCTAATTAACTCGACCTATATTCAAAAATGTTTTGAGTTCTCTTAACCCAGTTGATTCATGAAGCCCGTCTTGGGATCTTGGGAAACAATCTCTCTGGTACGGAAGCATCTACAAGCACTGCTCAAATTACAAGTTTCAGTGTATGGCATCAGTTGCGTCGTCCAAAAAATGACATCGATGAAAAATTAGACTTAATTACTAAGATGGAGGATATTTTGAAGAGTACTGACAAGTGATATTCATACAGAAACTTCTTGTTGTTTCCAAGAATACGCAGGAGCTCTGCGTATCATTTTATTGGTATGTAGGAAGAGATACAGACTCCGTTGTGAACTGACAAAGATTACAAGCAACCTGCTAGAAACAAAAGCCTATTCTCCGGTAAATGTACCACCAACTATCATAGAAACTAAAAAAAACGACAACACAACGACTACAATGAGAGAACTAATTCTTAAAAAAATGAGAGAACTACAGGATAAATCTCCTGGGAACAGGCAGCACAAAACATCTTGTTCCAACTTCGAACACATACGTGCTCTCGCTTAAGATGTTTTACTAAATCG